>JAECMU010023572.1:0-18300 GCA_016106625.1 Dracogyra subfuscus | reverse complement strand
GTGGACGAATTGTCCGAGGTGAGTGGACGAATCGTCTGTGGACGAATCGTCCGGTGGACGAATTGTCCAGTGGACGAATCGTCTGGAAAGCGTTCGAAGACCTTTTGTTTTTGGTTGTTATTTTGATTTTATATAAAGATACTCTTTTAAACTCTGAAATTCTTAAGTTATAGTGAATACTAATAATTAGCATATATATATATCAGTGTGTTTGAAAGGCATAAGAGTCCAGTGTTTAGAAGGTAGCCATGCGTGTCAGCTGAAATTATCTGCCAGTGTAATTGTTTGCTGGAAAGTGGCTGCTAGTATCCGGTCGGCCTTTTTTCCTGTAATTTAAAGTGAAAATCGTTTCAAAGTAAGTATTTCTTGGTCTCGGTGAACTTGAAATAGATCACAATATACGATTAGGGTTGGAAAATGTGATGGTAATCGTTATTTTGACTGCAATTTCGTTCCGAGCAAAATTCTTCAGAACTGTTGTCCAGCAAATGCTTATGGTAGAATTCCTAGACACGGTAAACCTCGCTGTTTGGTGCTTGCACGCAAGGTTCATGTGGGTGAACTAGGTTGCTACCAGCCTGAGAATGGCCAGAAATGAAATTGTACTGCATACATGTATGCAGATAATAAATATTAGCCATATCTATTATCGAAGCAAAAATAAGATATTAAATTATTGGACAGTTTGATAATTTGGCTTCAAATGGTTGTTTGAACGGTGGAAACAAATATATGAACCGACTGACAATCAACAAAAGTAAAAAGTTCATGGAATTAAAACGGTGAAGGATAAAAAAAGAGCAGTGTCTGTGCTTAACTGGTTTCTTTAGTTGCCATCCGGGCAAGCACTTTCACTTGCTCGGTCCTACTTTCACTTGCCCGAATGATATTAAAAAACAAACCCCAACAATATTGCCACAGATTATAAGAGAAAACAAGATTTAAAAAAATAAATAAAATTAAAATCGTTCTCCAGGCGGGCAACCTTACTGTAGGTTTTCAGTCGTCAGGGGCGATCGGGCAACCGTTAAGTTCGAACTCTGGAAGAATTGGTGCCTAATAAATAAATAAATATTTGTTAAAACTTAGTAAATACCAGATATTTCAGCTGAAGTTGTATACGGGTAACATAAATGATGGTATAAAGAAAGAATGAAACAAAGAAAATAAATAAATAAACATTCAAACTTCGTAAAATACCAGATGTTTCAAATGAAGTTGTAAACATGCGTTTGATTATATGAATATCTTAAATTTGCATTGTTAAAGCCCTTGACAGATGGCTCCAGCGACTTCGTCTAAGTTAATGTTACTCTGCTTTTGATCTTAAACCATTCTGATGTAATAGACTGTCNNCCCCCCCCCCCCCCCCCCCCTGTAAATAGCCTGGATAAAGTCTTAATTCGTCAATTACTCTTAACACACTTGCACAATGGGAATGTAAAATGGGTCTATTGGTGAATTTAGCAAATGGCAAATCTACCTCTGGAATACAAAGTGCCACATCCATAATGCTGGAATTACCGTATACATTTGATATGGATTAAAATATAAACAAACACATTTTTGTTTTAGATTTGGAAATATTGGATAGTAAAATGGATAAGCAGTATTCTGTCCAGTTTTTTACCAAGTTCGTGGAAGCGATGCAGAAGTTCTGCCGAGACTATATTGAATTTGAACAGGCAGTGGAGCTGAGTGGCTACCTTTCTCTGGAGATAGACAATTACAAGAAGGAGAGATATGTTCTCAGTGAGATGGTTCACAGTACTGGTGATGTGATCAGTGAGAGCTACTGTGTGAAAGCTTTCAAGACTATGAAACGTCTGCCGGCAAGGAGTTCTGAAGCAGATATTGTACTCAGGGACAACACAAATATGCGCCGATCAGGTGGATATACAGATTCTCAGTCTTTACATCAAAACATTCCTTCAGGACATTCATACCGATCTCGCGTTCATCCTGCAGGCACAAGTCATTCTAGTCATCTTTCCAGTTTCTCTGAGCAGTCGTCCCAAAGATATGTACAGTCACAGTCTCCAATGAGACAAACTCAGCCTCCATCTTTTACACAAGGTAGTTCTGGACATGGTAGAGAGCCACAAGATTCGCTATCATCAAGAGGGCGACCCATGCAGATTCAGCCTCGTCATTCCATCCAGGTTCCTGAGGGCCGAGGACAGAAACGGTCCAGCACTGAAGGGACTGGGGATGGTTTAAGTAAAAAAGGTTTGTCGATCTTTCATTGTATTATGAGGGCAAGCATTGTAACTACCCGAACAGTAAGTTACTGTATTTTCAAACTAATGATCATGAGAAGGGGCAGCGTAGATAAAGATTGGTGGGGGTGGGGGAGGGTATATTTGTTGTGTCTGTGAGAATGTCTTTCACAGGTGGATTTGAAAGGACAGTCTGGCATCTTCGAACTGTACTTATCACTATGTTTTAAACTGTACTGCCCCTGATAAAACAGTAGTATTATACACATGGAGTTACATGAAATATAATTTTTTTGACCGTCTATCTCTTTAGTCTTCAGACCTTGTGTACTTAAAAATCGATCCCCGTCAGCTAACCACTGGGGTTTTTTCTCGACATAACCATATGTACGGCGCCAATATAACTGTAATTAAATGTGTTGAGTGCATCGTTAAAAATAAATAAATAAATAATTGTGTACTTATAAAGCTTAAGAAATGGTTCTAACCTATAACTATAATAATAATATTTTATTTTGAATTTGATCAACTGATACCTGTTCTTTCAGTATAAAGATAGTTGTTTTGGAAGGTTGATGTGTTTTTCATTTTCTTTTGGCTGTCACTGTCAGCTTTTTAATATTAATTATTTGTAGACTAATTGCCCTATTTAAGGTGCAGGTTTTCATTTGTTACTTACATTCAGGGCTTCTAGAATTAAAAAAAAATTCCACTGGCCATGAGATCAGTGATTGTAAAAATTATACTAGCCATGATTAAAAATTCACTAGCCCTACTTCAAATAAATACAGTTTTACTAATACATATAGTAACAATCGGAGGGCGATAGAGCTTAAAAACCATTATATTTACAAAATAAGACATAAATGCAGCATTTGACAAGATATTGTTGTCACTAGCTGTGTACATTTGTTTGTATTTGGTTAATAAAATGAATTTGTCATTATTAAAACTGTACTTTATATACAGCTTGCATTAGAATCATGTTTGATATGATGAGAGTTTTTGCACGTGAAATTATCATTTCAGAAAAAACCGATAGTGATCTGGAGTCTTTATATAATGCAGCAACAAACATTGCATCTTCATCAGAAACTACAGCAGCAACTATAGGTGACATTGCATCAACCACAGCACCGGAACCTGTCTCCACTAGTAATGAAAGCATTCGTCTGCCATTAACAGACATGGTGACAATCAAAGAAGAGAATGATGTAATTTTACTGGACGATGAAGGTGGTGGTCCAAATCAATTAGATGTTGGTTCATTTGGAAACGACAGTAACTCAAGTTCAAATTTAGTAGACAATTCCTCGCTTGGTGCAGGTGACATGTTTGGTTCTTCGATGGCTGGCACAGGTGAAGGGAACCCATCAGGATCTTCCATGTCTAATGAGGCAATGGAAGAGGTAGGTACACCATTTCTGTTTTAATAATTTGTACACATTGATAGCTAGGTCTTCTGCAAACTAAGCTGTTTTATTGCAGTGAACCGACTGATACAGACCAGCAAGACACCAGAATCAACCAGAAGCAAGCAGGTTTGGATCATGTAAATTATATGTTTACAATAGTCTCATGATGCATACATAGAGAATAACTGGTTACTGCCTTAAGACATCAGCTTTATTCTGTGAAGGTGAGAATGGCTAATTTCATGAGACTGCCAAGCGGTATTCGCTATTCAGCATAGCAGGATAAAGTCAATATCTTAATGTAGTATAACGGGTTATTTTATTTATCCTGCAATCTAAATGAGTATCATCAACCTAGCATGGTTTTTGCTGTAAGACATACAAGATATCTGACGTCATTCTTTGTTAGATGCTAAACTCTTAAGTTTTAAATAAATATACAAGTTTTGAATCTTTATTGAGACATTAAACAGTATTTGTGTATACTGTACTAAAACAAATATTTAAAGGGTATGTTTAAAATCTAAACTTTAAAATATAGAGTGTGTCACATGAGCTATATGTTTTGGTCGGCGAATGAACTTAAAGAAATTTATCTAGTCCTATCTTGCCAATGTATGTAGTGATTGCAGGATAAATTGGCTCTCTAAACTGAATGTCAGCACTGTGACATACATCTTTTTAGTGATCATGAAGGTGCAACAGGTGAAATACTGTAGATGTTACTAAAGACAAAATTTAAGAGCTTATTATATACCAGTTACGGGTGTGCATTGTACAGTCATCCTGTTTGGCAAATCAAAACATTGTGAGCTACCTGCCTGGCAACCAGAATTTCGCACATTCGTGAATTATTCTGGAATGTCCAAAATGTAATGTTCTGACTGTATTCTAATCGACAAAAATGTTCAGTTACCGAAACAGCTGACTTTGCTAATATTTATGGATGATGCAACAGTTCTTGACTCACACACACAGGGTAAATCTTCTACATAACAGCCAATTTAGTGCTCATTTGAATGATAGAAATATGAATAAAAAGCTAACTATTTACATAACAACTACCTCTTTATAAACATTGATATACTTTGGAACCGAGTTGAAACTGATCTCCTATGTCATACAATACTGTAAAAAATATTATTTATTCGGTCTGGATACTTAAACAATTGTGTGGACAGCTCCTGCTGACAGAACTCACCCGAATGGCATTTACAACAAAATCCCAAATGCACATCCTGCCAGTTACTAAGCTTATAAAAACACACAAAAACAAACATATATATTTGCCAAATTCACCTTCAGTTAGTAGCTCAACTTCTACTAAATGGCGTCGTCAAATAAAACGTTTCTTTCTTTCTTTCTTTTCTACTAAATGCTAAGAATTTATCTGTGTGTACCTACATGTAGAAGAGATGAGACTGCTAAGCTGTGTTAAATATATCAATTCATTGTAAATGTACCCAGTTTCACACAATTGGTTCTTTGTTTAGTTTCATATGGACAATCATATGGGTAGGAACATTGATGTTACAGAACTCACACTCAATAGGTTTTCAGGTATAACAGCCACGTAATCTGCTCACATTACTGTATCTGAAGAAGGATTTTATTAAGAATATTTATACATTTATATTTCTTAGTCAGTATTTTAACCTTTTTCTTTGATAAAGTTTTTATTACTGTGATTAATTCTTTAAATAATGTTGGCATGTTATTTTTTTGTCGAGTATACAACAATAAATATTGTCAACTTATTGAGTGCATAATTTACACTTGTAACAATTTTTAAATGGAACAATTGTCTCATAACTGGGAAAACCCATAAACAAGGCTGTATATTCGTAAAGTATGTAGATAAATATTGTTTGTTCACATCTTTGGTATATTTTTTAGTATGGAGCTGGGAAGAAATAATAAATTAATATATAGAAATTATTTTAACAAATCAATACTGAAGTACTACAAATTGTTTTATCCAGAAATGCATTGGTTATACAGATATTCATATTCGAAGCTAGAAAATGTAAATAAATTGTAATTTTAATAATAAATTAGTAAATAGTAACAGATTGTATATTTATTATTAGTCCCCTGTCATCCAAACGGAGGGGACTAGGTTTTATCTCTGTCCTTCTGCACAGCTAGCTCTGGGTCAGCAGAACATTTTGCCAAATTACGTACAAACCCAGACATTTTCGAACAAAATATCAATTATTTCACAAAATTATTTCGCCAAATTAAAATAAAATTCATAATTGGCGAATTTAGTGAGTGCGAGAGCTAGCCGTGCTTCTGTCTGTCTACCAGTCACTCAGTCTGTCCCACTAATAGCTTTTCACATGTTTTTTGTCGCAATGCCTTGATATATTGAGCTGACATTTCGAGCCTTGTCTATGTTGACGAAAAGAATATATGAACACTACATAACCTGGTGCTTTTTTTTTCTTTTCAAGTGGCATTTGGTCATAGGACCTTTTTTGTTTTTTTACACGCATTAACAATGTTTGGATCATCATTTGTTTAATGCAGAAGGATTACTCATGGCAGAATTTATTTGCTATTACCTATGTCTCATTCCACAACTGATAGGATTAGTTAGTTTTACGACCAGCACTTGCAATATCGGATGTATTCATTGATGTCAGAAACATTCAGATAACTTCACCTGCTGATTCCAATGCAATAATAGCCAAATTCCATAATACATGCATTCTCTTCCATATTTTTCTTTGGAGTAATGCTTTTTATCTGGCTGTGGATGAGGTAGATCTTTTTTGATACAATTGAGTTTGTACCCTTCTTAGAAAGTCATGCAATAATTTAATCTAACTTTCATTTGATTCTCTTGGTCCTGTTGGACATTTATAAAGTAATATGAAATTATAGCATTTAAGAACAGGCTGCTAATTTTAGAAAAAGGTTCGTCATCATAGTATGTATTTATGATGAGTAGTGCTAAGATTGTTTGCTATATAATCTGAAGTGTTTTCTCCAACCACTGTTATACTTTAAACACTCCACGGGAGATCAAGAGCTCTTTGAAATAGAGTGGACTAAACACTGTTTAAAGTTTATAAGGTCTTTAAAACTGATGATTAGATGATGTATTTTGACAGGGTAAATTTACTAGCAAGTCAAGTGAGTCACTGGTCAGGTTTTGAAGTGCAAGCAAACACTTATGGGTTATTTAATTGCATTGGAAAAAGTTAATATTATCCATATAATTTTGCAGTGTTCATGACAAAAATGTTCCTAAATGTAAGGTAGCAATATTAAATGTAGGTGTCACAATAAATTTTTACAGTTAAAAAACCCCCTAACTAATGCTACACAATAACCACAGATATGACAGAGATAAAACCTGCTGCTTTTGTTAATTAATGTGCATGTTCTCTGTTAGTTGAATAATCATTAATCTAGCATTGGAAAGGTTTGGTGGAGAAGAAAAGAACAAGAATTAAGGTAAGAAAGCTTAAAATATGCAGAAGACCTAGCTATAACTAGTTACTCATACAGTAAAAATCATTCATGGTAAATAGCCAGTACATGTATGTTCAATGTTGACAGTTGCTCGGAAAACCTTTTCAAAATATTATTTCACCATACTTGAGAGAAAAAACATTGCCTTTAAATCATGCCTGAGGATTTTTTTAAATACTGGTTGATAGAAACTGCTCAGTCCAGGGAACATGGAAATCAATTTTTTCTCATCTTGACTCATTCCTTCCTAATATGGTGTGGAGAAATCAGATTTTAGGCTAGATGGAACACTTGACATTTTGATAAGTGTTTATTTAAACAGATTTAATAGAGGACAATTCATCATCTGTTAGAAAAAACTTTATTTAACTTCATAAATTTCGGGCCTGTGGTTGGAATGGGTTTGCTAATGACAGTTAATGGGGTGATTTCACACATGAGTATCATAATAGTGAAAATTGGACCTAGAGAATGTATTTAATGACCAAAAGTTCTCTCTTAATTTAAACAATAAAGTATTATCAAACAGGAATTAATTTTTGTTTGTTTTGTAAAATGTTTTTAATATATGGGCTGTTACATCTATCACAATAACCTCGTCTAGGATATAATAAAGTACAATATTTTCAACCATTTAAGCAATGATTAATTTAAAAATATGATTGGTAAATTGGTCACTTGCTTGATTAATTCTGACCATAAATCATCATCTTTAGCTCTTTGTATATTTTACATTAATTATTTTCAAGAAATATTTGGGCATTTGAATAAAATTGAGTTACATAGGGGTGTGATTTTTTTGCAATTTATATGTGCATCTTTGACAGATAGTATTATGATATGGTGTTATCCGTACCTTCGTATGTCTGTAAACATTTTGTTTCCAGGCATATCCTTAACAATTCATATAGGATCATCAAACTTTGTATGCAAGTACATTTTGGAATATGGTTGTGTCACATACCCTAACTAGGTCACCACAACCTACTTCATCTTTTTTTTTATGCATTACTGCAAATTAAAGAAAATCCTTGTATAGCTATAGGCTATATCTTCATTATCAGTTTCATGGAACACATGACGGGTGTATCATATGCCTCATCAATTTTAGGCCTTCACAGAGTAGATGGGATTTGATATGCAGTGTTTAAAATATAACCTTTTTTAAGTATGCTATAGCAGTTTTAGCTTTTTAAAGATCCTTTCAGCTTTTATTTTCACTGAGTTACATATGTACATTATTATAATATCTTGGACTTACTGCCCTTAAAGCTTGACATAGCATTAATTCCATGTGACCAGGCACACATTTCATGTTCTGTGTTTAGCCTATCTAAACTTAATTTTTGACATGCTAACAACTAGCTGCTTTTCTAAAAGTAAGGAACTCGTACAAAAGTGCATTTGTTATAATGTGCAATGGGGCACAATAGACTATTTGTTCACGTTAAGATTTTTTTTTAGCAGTTTGCAGTTGAATATGTTTTGTCAATACCTTTGTTTTTCATGGGTGGGTGGGGGGGGGGGGTGAAGTATCAATATTTTGCAAATATTTGTAAACATAAGATTAAGCTTTAAAAGAATAATTCCCACTATTATGTTAAACCTTTAGAAAGTCATTTATTTAAAATTTCATGTTACAGTGTTCATTGATTAGTGGGAAAACCCAATTTAAAAAATGTATTTAGCCTGTTTTTCGCTTGTCTGTAAATTCCACAAGCCTGTTTTTTAAAAGTTGTTATTTAAATATGTTCAATACTGATCATGGCGAAACAAGCCTCTTTGGGTATATGTAGGTGTTATTTATTGAGGTGAAGGTGTGGATGAGACAAGATTAAAATGGGTTTATTTTCTCTGTATCTATGAATGTTCTGCTGTATGAGTACTAGACATCTATTTTGTTCCTCTATGAATCTTCAGACTTGTTTCTCAAAACAGTATATATATATATATATATGTGTGTGTGTGTGTGTCAAGTACAGGTATGTTGTGAACTAACCTGCCTGGTGTACCCATATCTCTCTTGTCTGATACAAGACTAAATTAATTTTGTGGAGTCTATAGCAATTTTTGCTTCTCAAATGGTACAAAGTGAGAAGCAGTCCCAGAAATTAGTCTCCAACTCATACTTCTGATATTAGACTTGTAGTGTTAACTTTTAAGCAGCAATACGGAATATTTGAGACATGTGTGGATAAAGTTATGAAAATAAGTGCTTGATATATTTAAAAATATTTTAAAAGTAAGATGAAAAGCTAAAGCTGCTTATGAAACTGCATTTTTTGCCTGCTCCCTTTCAGTTTTTTGAGCTTGTGCAGCATATAAGTAGTTCAGAGTATTTTCTTTTTATCTAATATTAAAGACGGGATGATTTTCCTAATCTGATTAGGAAAATTCTGTTGGCAGATTTTTGAATGTTTATGATCTGTTTTACAAAAGTAAATTATTTTGTCACATGATACAGTTCACTTAAAATACTGTTACTGCTGAGCAAGTCTGGAGTATATTTGTTGAGGAATATCTTGAAATTTTTAAATACATGTTGTGTTATGCAATGCTTACATGTATTTTGTGTATATACTTTATATATTCATGACCATAATGAATACAAATAGTTACAAATGTTTTACTTTTAATATTTCAATATTGCATGTTTGGAGTTGAGAAAATCGTGGAGAAATATAATACAATCTTTAAGATTTACTGATTTACTTGTGTATACATCTGCAAGCAATGAAGTACTTCATAGACTGAAATCTTTGATAATAACAATATTATGGGTTCTTTTGTTTTTTAAATAGACCAACACACATATTGCTTTATATATCATAAAAATAATAGACCTGCATTGATCATTAAAATCCTGCCATTTTGCACGCTGGTGTGCCAGCAAATGCGAATGAATCAGAAACTGCTCTATGTACTGAAAAAACATCCATCAATGCATTGTGCAAGAAGTTCAAGGAAGTTGATATCTATGAATATTGAAGATGATTCTTCATGATTTCTGTTGTGTATAAAACCAATATGTTGGTCATTGAACGTTTGCTTTAATGTGGTGTTTTTGTTACTACAGTGATTGTTTGGATGAGTGTGTTAAAAAATATTACATGTATAAGGGTTAAAGGTGGACAGATTTTCAGAATCTACATATTTGGTTTTGCTTTAACGATCTTATGAATTCAATTGATTAAATTTGATGAGAGATGTGTCTCAAGTATGAGATATATTTTTAATTCCGTCATTGGTCATTATCACAATCATAAACATCATTGGCTGATAGTAGTAAATTATTAAGTTGTACATCAGAACAATTGAGAGTTTTGTTATCCAGATTTCATGGTATTCTCAAGCCTGGGCATTAGAGCCAAGTCACAGACAAATTTGTCATTTGTCAAGAATTAACAAATTGAATATTACTATTAGTGGTGATTTTCTGTGTTGAATTAGAAAAATTATATATGTTAACAGACCCTACTGGTAACTGAACGTTTGATACATTACTATCGCATTTGCCTTGGAATGGAGGAAGTTTTAGTTTTGTCTATAAAATTAGAAGACCTGTGCATGCCCAATGTTGCCATCTATGTACACTGGATCTCCTTGGAAAAACTAATTGGCCAATATATTCCAAATGGTTCAGTTGGTGAAAAGCATGATTTAAGCATCTTTTAATATGAAACTTTAATCCTCTAAAACCAAACACCTGATAGATAATCAAGTCCCAAGGTGTTGTTTAATGTAAATTGTACTTCTGAAACCAGATGGTCATTCCAACATCAGACATTTTTATGGCAGAATATCACTGTGACTAATTGTGGATACAGACAGCTAATGCATAGCTATGCTCTGGTTTAGCAGTTTGTAAAGAGGATACTGAATAAAATGCTCTTAAATTAAGAGACCACTTATATTACAAGTGTATTCAATAGTACTTAAGCAAGCAAGTGATATATGGTGGAAAACATATGTTACAAGTTGTAATATAAATACTGTCATGTGGCAATGTATTCTATATATTACATGCCAATAAAATTTCTTTTGGTAAATACATACAAAAGGAAACGAAGTTATATGATGTCATTTATTTACTTGTTTGTCACTGTGACAAATTATTAATAATTAACTAAGTATATTTAATCACCAGTACCTTCAGCTTTGTTGCAGCTAGGAGCTTTTTTATATATATAGTTAATTGTGTTAGGTTGATTTACAAATATTATTGGGAATTAGTTTACATCTCATTTATGACAGTGATCAGGCAACCATGAATTTAATAATTGAATTGAATACATTTATTGTGTTACAATTGTTTGGCATGGCTTTCTGGAAAGGTATCAACTGCACTTCATTTTCAACATATTTTTTCTTTAGCATGTCCAGTTAAACAAGGTGTGATGTATGATGTCCACTTCTAGCCATCTCTAAACCCTAAACCCTTGCCAGATTTAAAACTTACCTGCTAATTTCATCTAAATTCCAGGCAAATGGTCTTCTCCTGGTTAGGACATAGGTTTAGATTTTGTGTTCATCAGTGTTCCACTATAGCCACATTCATGTGAAAATTTGAGACACTGGACTTTTAATGTTTAATTTACTCCAGAAGGGAATTAACACAAGACTATGCTGTTCTGAAATACTGTTTTGACAATACTTTTCATTTACACAATGTACATGCACACAGTTTCCTGTCAATTCAATGGCTAGGTTCCATTAGGGTTGTGTCAAGATATATATTTTTTTATCCTTTTGCTTAATGGCTGGATTATTTTCAATACCATTATTAAAGTTGACCTATTATTGTATTAAAACAGTCTGATTAGTCCTGATTAATTAATATCTAACAGAATATAATTAGTTACTGATGTATGTACATACATATGATATTGGAGGTCAATGTTGTATGGGCAATAATAAAGTAAAGATATGTTGCACCATGCAGAGATGCCAACCATTACGAAATCATTACAATGGCGAAATCATTACAATGTTGTTAACACCGGAGAAATGGGACTTTTTCCCTCTTCACTGTCAACAATCATAGATTGGTTTCCTACCTTGTTCTTATGGATTCCGAATAGTGAGCATAGCAAGCATGGTGATGTTTGCAGATTGGGTACGGCCTTGAACTTGGCTTTACCAAAATGTTGAAAAACGTGCTCCTGGGCCATCATAGATAACATTCCTATTTTGTGGGCTTGGATTCCTATTTTTGAAGGCTTGGATTCCTATGACACTCCAAATAGGGTTGGCATCTGTACACCATGAAGCACTGCTTGCGGAAATGTATTGTACCTATTTAGTAGAAACAAACCAATTTAAAACAAGCATTATTGTCTGTAACAGTAGACAAAGCATCTTGTGTTAAGTACAACTAAGCTATTGAACTTTATATACATGTTAAAGGCTTTTGTAGGAGGTATCGCTGACACGATAATTTGCAATATCTCCTGCGAGATGTCGCTTCTTTTTGTTACGTCACTGTATGTTTCAGCTCTAAACCTATCATTACTGATGTCATGCCACTATTGTTTTGCTAGTTAACGAGTCTACCGCTGTCAAATATAGTGACATTCAACCCATATTACTGACACTGTTTACAAATTGTCGCAAATGAAAAGAATGATAATGGATGATAAAAAGCATACCCCCCTCGTGTCTTATATCATAATTTAACTTGTTGATAAAAGTATAAAAATCATCGGCAAGCCTCAGATTTCATACTCGTATCAACTCGTGCTGATAAATTATTATATCACAAGATACTTGGGGAATGTTCTATATATGTATATCACTGCCATCAGTAAATTTAGCAAATTCAGTTGGTAGTGTACTAACAGTTTTACAGTTTGTAATATGAAACACATTTTGTTTTATTTTCCTTTTATCAGTTACAGTGCAACTAAATTACACAGTGTGATGATTACTGCAGTTGTTTTATATACATGCCACAATCTCTCTTTAAGAATTACAAAATCATTGTTACCGATATAGGGACCAATATATTCACTTTCAAGACATTTCTTTGGGTAGGATTAATAATAAAAATTAATAACCCAAGGTACTGATTCATTTGAATCTACTAACACCAAAAGTAACATTTATATGTTATCATCAAGGTCATACATTTGATAAATATTTATTATAATGTAAATACAAGAGAAAATTAGTGCTTAGGTTTAATAGCTTAAAATCGAGTTTAAGTCATGTGAGTTTTAAGTACATGTACAAATTTTATAAAATTATTACATGGTAGTACAAGTAAAAAATTTCAAATATTAATGTCCAAAATGTTGGTGGTTACTTCCTTATGGTTTCTGTTAGACAGCTTTTCTGAAAACAAAATACATGTTTAGCGTGTTGGCTTACATTCATTACCACCTACACTGCATGGTATTGTTAATAAACTAATTTTTTAAAGTCATTGTTTATGAAAGCAGTTTTTTGAAGTGGTACATTGCCATGGCCATAGGAGAGATAGTGTCCTGAAATGTTAATTTATTTACTCATAATTACTGTGTATGCAACAGAGTAGCAAAATAAACAGTGGTGTAAACATTTTCGATCCATTTAAATGCCTATGTTAGTGATTCCTGACTTATATAGTCATTTCTATTTTACTTGGAAGAATTTTACTTTACTGTGTAATGTTAAGATATTAATCTGTTAGATACAATTTCAGTTAAGAGCAATATATACTGCTAGTACAGGGTACTATACATAGATCCGAAATGTATTCAAGATATACAATATAGATGTATGGAAATGGATAAAAATGGCTCTTAATAATAAAAAATATGCCATAGAATATACCAAAGTGTTTAAAAATTAGACTCTGTCACTTTGATTATGTAATCTGGTCCAGATTTCTTGCTGATTATCTCAAGAAACTAAAATGAGATGTGTGCAACAAGAAGTTGAGACATTTTAATTTGGGTTTTTCGTATTCTTTTTGTTCCGAAAAGTAATCCATACAATACTACAGTTTTCACTGTTTATGTTTATGCATGAGTGTCTGTGTCCGATAGGAGGTCAGTGTTATGTATGGACACTTTCAGTGCTTAAGTACATCTGAAATAATTATGTTAGGATAGAGACTTACTACATCAAGTGTGAGTAGGTGGCCTTCTTTAGAACGAGGATTGGTAGTATTGAACTTCTCTATATTCTGTAAGAACTCTGTAGTGTTTTTAACTAGTTCTGTGCAGAAAAGCTGGGCAACAGGTTTGAGTTTCCAATCTAGCCAAAGGGATGCTCTAGGGGTGGGTGCAGTAACCTGACAACAGATAGGTCGACCTGGTGGAATGTCGCCTGTGTTGACTACTTTATGAACTTTGTCTAGGATGTAGAAAGTAGATGGTTGTTTCACTGGCCAGTGTCTGATGGCTAACGACTGTTGTTCTGGGATGAGCAAGGAATTTACTAGTTGAGAGAGGTTGAGACCGTTGTCTCCTTGTAATTCCATGTACACCATACCGTCTTCTAGATATCTCAGACATTCATTAGTGTAGTCACTAGTATTCCATATCACAATACCCCCACCTTTATCCATATTACCAATGACTATAGTACTGTCATGCTTGAGAGTTGTAAGCGCAGCACATTCCTGTTTATTTAGATTGTCCCTGACGTTAGGTTTTTCGTGATTGTGTACACGTCTCTCTTGATATTTGCAGTATATGTCTAATGCATAGTCGCATCTGGTTGGTGGTGTCCATGTTTTAGGTATATATATAATGATTGCAGTAACACAGGGTTGGATAAATCCCGTGCCCGGACGCCCGGGGCTACCAGAATTTAAGACCAGGCAACCATTTTTGACAATGCCGTAAGTCCGGAAAAAAAGAAGGAAAAAAAGGGTAAATTATCTATTTTATTATTTTAATAAATAATTTTTTCTATATTACTTTTTGGTTTGCGCGAAAAGGTACGGTACTTTTGTAATTTGGTTTTTCATCTTCCACAATCAGCAAGACGTTCAAGTCATCGGTGTCTGAAATTCCACCCTTTCTTGTGCGTGCTCTCTACTGCCACGAGCTGCTGGAACTGTTAATTGCTCCCCTAGTCCGACCAACAGTTGGCGGTTGCGCAATATGATTCAGTGAAACAAAGGAATATATTTGCCAGTGGTATTATTTTTTCAACATAGCGAACTGACAATCAACAATACTGCCCGTTGTTTTGACGCCAACTTAAAACTAATGTCTTGTATTATCAAGACTATTTGCCGCCAGCTGAAGTCTAACCTAAACCATAACTCAATCGCTGTTTATTTTCTTCTAGGCTACCTATACAGATTATCAGATTACAGTTTACAAAATTAAAATCTATTATGTTAAAGACATGTATAAATTGACGAATGTTTTCAATGTTAAAAATATTAATCTTTCTTACAAATTATTTTTAATTAAATCTTTATTTATGGTTTACTGTTGCTTTGCATAATATCCTCGTTCATAATGGCATCTGAGCGTGTCACGTGATAACACAAACACACATGGCGATGCACTGTCTGGGATAATTGGCTCACGGCATTTACAAGTTTATTGTCATCAATAAAAATTGCTATTGTTTTAGAATAAAGGCAAGTTTTGTTAAGATTCGTCGAAATGACACCTATTAAAGATAGTTAAAGCCATTTTAAGTATTAAAATATGCAATATCGATCTTCAGGATCGTACGATTAGCATATAATGCCATATTAAAATACTTTTCTTAAGAATCACATTTTCTTTCTACGTCCGTTCGGACAAAATTCTGCACGTGAAAACCGTATGAAGTGTTTCAGTAATATTCTGTAAGCCTTCAATACAAGATTATTCTTATTATTCTATTATAACAAATATATGACCAAGTTTTTTCTCCTTTTTTTCCAAGTTATGGGATACCAATTTTTACTGAGGGCTACTAGATTTTATAACCTAGTAGCCTGGTGGGCTACCACTGAAAAAACTTAAGGTCAAGGCCTGTATTACTATCCAATTAAGGTTCAGACATGTCCATCCGAGTCAGGTCGGGAATTACTCATTTAGGTTAAAGGTCAGTAGTTAATATATGACCCGCGGCAATGAACATACGTAGTAATTAGCTTGGTAATTGTAAAGTGTGCCGGTCTCATTGATGTTTGCCGTGCGAGTGTTTAGTGATCTGAGTTGTATTAAAAATATTTTCGGGCTACCACACCATGTTGCAGGGCTACCAGATTTTAGGTACCAAATTAAACATTTTTCCAACCCTGCAGTAACATAGGCACACTTTCCTTATTGAGGAAGAATTCAGAAAGAGTGAAGTCTACGGTGGAAAGCTTTAAGGTGTTCCAATTCCTTCACAAGGTCATAATGTCGGGCCTTTTCCCAGAATTTGTTTAAGGTGCTTACATTTTTAGCACCAGTATAACACAAATCAAGTCAAAATAAGTGGGGTAGTGGGTTGAAAACAGTTAAGTGTTTGCCTTCAATCAAGCTAATCACAGTGGGAAATTTTTACATACATACTACGTATTGTACGAACAGGGCGTTTTCTGGAGATTTGTCTTGATGCGTAGTTCCCAAGCATACAGACATTAATATAACAACAAGCAGTTATCTGGCGGATTAGTAGTAGCTGATCACTTGTACCACGTGACCAGCACAAGCCCACCGACAATTAAAACGGTGCAATCAATGGACCTCAAAGTGAACATCTAAAGAATTGCAGAGATACCAAATGGAAGTGTGATAATGTGTGGTGAATGACGTTATTACAGATCACAGCTCCAATCCATTATTTTGTATACATGTTACAATTTAAGCCGACACGGTCCGGCACGGGCCGCGTCGGCTTATCGCTCTAGGGAAACTCCTGAACGTGGAGGAAGAGGGCAAAATGAAAGCCCTTTACTCAGAAGACGCGTTTCAGCTTCAGTAAGAGTTTTTGAACTAATATTAAAGATGAACTTTCCACTTGAAATAGAAACAGGTTTTTTCAATTTAGCTTTGTAGGCAGTTTGTTTATTTTTATATCTCTGAAATCTTCTGGTTGTTTTGTGGATAAAATTGGATTCAACCCGGTTGGGGCACTGTTGATCTAATGTTTTGAATTTACTATGGTATTTACTTTGCATAAAAGATCGAAACCTCTGTTTTGATGATTCTGTTTAGATTCAAGTTCTTTGTCAGAAATTGCCTTAGTCACTTTCCCTTTCAAATGACGTAGTGCAATGTTATAATTAGCTTTAACAGTAAAGAGAGTGTTTTTGTCAAATCTGATAAGAACATTGTTAAAATCCAAGGATGTTTTAACGAGAACTTTGTCCCACGACTACTGTAGGATCAACCATAGGTGGTTTGATATTCAGTGAAAGTCTCTTGGGAACCAAAGATTTACTCCTGCAAAATTTAAATGTTCTGTATATCTCACCAGTTTCTCTGCTTCTTTCCTGGCTAGGATGAGTTCATAACATAACACTTGGGAAGTGGACACCTCATAGGGTGAACAGCAAACAAAAAACTTGTGTTTCACTTAGTTCTATCACAGTGTTCTCTGATTAACCTGGTATTTAATGTTTGGATTTCATATAATAATAAACCTCCATGTAACTGTGGCCTGTTGAACATCAAAAGTAATATGTTGTTAAATTTGTCTAATCTTTTATTGGTCATTGTAGACCATATGACCATTGGAATTATCATTGATACATGTAGTTTTGGATTTAATGGGGTGCAGAAGACATAAGTTAGCTTGCTTACTAAAATTCTGACGGATGAGTTTAAAAAACATAACTAACAGGCAATTTCCCCTCCCTCAATTGTTTGTTTGTACAAATACAAAATAAATGTGTGTTGGAGGAAATAAGAAAATCACTGGATGGTAATTTGAAGTCAAGATGGTATTACAACAATAATTGTATTGCACTGTAGGCTGATAGACCAGGGCTCGACCTTAGCGGTAGCCCGGGGTGTTTTGGCTACCGATTTCTCATACGGACTACCAGTTGTCTAACCCAGGTAGTCNNNNCACTCCACAATCAGCAAGACGTTTAAGTCATCGGTGTCTGAAATTCCACCCTTTCATGTGCGTGCACTCTACTGCCACGAGCTGCTGGAACTGTTAATTGCTCCCCTAGTCTGACCAGCAGTTGGAGGTTGAGTAATTTTGACAATCAACAATACGGCCCGTTGTTTTGACGCCAACTTATAACTAAT
>JAECMU010023543.1:0-17856 GCA_016106625.1 Dracogyra subfuscus | reverse complement strand
CCCCCCTGACCTAAAGAATAATCGGCCCCTGCTTATTGGCTATGTAATCAATTTAATAATCAATTTGGTGCCATGAATGTTTTAATAAATGTTAATCTATTACCTTTTACATACAACAAACTCTGAGCCCCATCTACATTTTCACTCATTTCTTTTCTTTACTAAAGCGGTCCTCAAATATCGGTCGCGGCCCCGTGCGACTCCTAAAACAGACCCAAAAGGGCATTTTCGCGAGTGGTCCGGTCGTACGATTTTTAGGGGTCGCCCGAACCCCGCGGGCGTGAAAACCTGACTCTCAAATCTGCGATTTTCCAAGCGTGAATTTTAGGTCGTGGCAATCCCGTAGATACGTCGCTAGGGCCCCGCCCGGCAGCCTGCCGGAAACCAAGCGATGACCTGGCGGCCACATGAAGATTTTGACGAAAAGTATTGTTAGAAAATCGGCCGGGCGCCCCGCTGGTCCCGAACGCACCCTCTACCGCCACCCCACAAAATCTTCTAATCGGTCCCCACAACTTTATATATATATTTTTTTACTTTTTTGTTTAACGTGCACATTCAGAGCAAGCTGTTATAGCACACGCCTGTCTTGGGCACACACCTCAGCTATCTGAGCTGTCTGTCCAGGACAGAATAGAAATTAGTTGTTATTGAAAGAGAAAAGAGGGTGTAACGGCCATACACCTACCCAATGAGTCCTTAAAAACTCGCTGTGGGTGGGAGCCGGTACCAGGCTGCGAACCCTGTACCTACCAGCCTGTTGTCCGGCGACTTAACCGCTAGGCCACCGAGGCCGGTAACTTTATACAACGCATCTATGTAATTTATACTCCTAAACTCCAATCGCTAGTCACCCGGGCGGGCTGCACCAGCACGCCTACCGATCTGTTCTTTGATCAGCCGGGTCTGGGATCGATCCCCGTCGGTGGTACCATTGGATCATTTCTCGTCACAGCCAGTGAACCACGACTGGTAATCAAAGGCCGTGGTATGTGCTATCCTGTCGGTGGGAAAATGCATATAAAAGATCCCTTGCTGCTAATCGGAAAGAGTCGCCCATGAAGTGGCGACAGCGGGTTTCTTCTCTCAATTTCTTTGTGGTCCTTAACCATATGTCTAACGCCATATAACCGTAATTAAAATGCTTGATGTGCGATCGGTTTGGTATCGATCCTTGCCGGAGGACCCATTGGACTATTTCTTGCTCCAGCCAATGCACCACAGCAGGTATATCATAGGCCGTGGTATGTGCTATCCTGTCTGTCGAATGGTGCATATAAATGATCCCTTGCTACTAACAGGAAAACGTAGCGGGTTTCATCTTTAAGGATATATTTCCAAATTAACAAATGTTTAACATATAATAGCCGATGATTAATAAATCAATGTGCTCTAGTGGTGTCGTTAAATAAATTTATTTTTATTTACTGAACAACCATTTAATACTACCCTAACAGTACAGTAAAGTTTGTGTTATTTAACGACGCCACTAGAGTACACTGATTTTTTGTCTTATCGGCTATTGGACGTCAAACATATGGTCATTATGACAGGTTTTCTTTATAGGAAACCCGCTGTCGCCACATAGGCTACTCTTTTACGACAGGCAGCAAGGGATCTTTTATTTGCACTTCCCATTGGAATGATAGCACAAAACATGGCCTTTCTTGAACCAGTTATGGATCACTAGTCGGTGCAAGCGCTTGACACATACTCATAATCCATTGAGCCTAGCGGAACACTCACTCAGGGTTTGGAGCCGGTATCTCGATTAAAAATTCCTAGGCTCGACTTGGATTAATAATAAGTAAATCCTCAAAGAATTCAAACTTGACTTGTAACTACACGATCAAGGTACGCAACACACTGCGAAAAAAAAGTTCAAAACAATATTTATGGGTCAGACTGAAAGACAGAGACAAAAAATACATTTCCCTCTGGTTGGATCCGCAGTGAACTAATAACAAAGATGCAATGTTAGATTGAATGTTTTATTATTATTATTATTATTATTGTTTTCATTATTTGACCATTTTTGAGCGGGCAGCATAGCCCAGTGGTACAGTGCCCGCCTGATGCGCGGTCGGTCTAGGATCGATCCCCGTCAGCTAACGTTTATGAAAAAATTGACATTATATGATAAAAAGATTATTATCCTCGTGTTTTTCGGTATCGTCAATATCATATATTAGGAATACAAATTATGTATTATGCTCGCCAGAAGCTCGCAATAATAAAACAATAATACAATAATAAAACGCAAAGCTGGAGATACGACCGTCAGAACAAAAAATAAATACGGCGAGGAGGTAAGAGTTTAGAAGCAGTAAGTGCTTTTAAAAACACTCCGCGAATCAGATATAACGACATTTTTAACGAGAAAAAATAAATGACAAATATGTCCGTACTTACGGATAAAGACTTTTCCGAGGTACTACCCAGTGAATTGGATTTATTCGAGCTACCACCCCACCAAACGTGTGCATTTCAACAATATTACGACAATGTACGACCCGTCTCTACTGTAACGGATTTGAGCCCAGTCGAATTTCTCGTTTCCAACGGTGGAAGCGACTACATCGATTTGAGACGAACCCGTCTTCACGTGAAACTTAAAGTTATTCATACCGATGGAAGCATTTTGGCTGACAACGAACACATAGTACCCGTGAATTTATTGCTATCTAGTCTATGGTCACAGATGCAGGTATATTTACAAAATCAACTCGTGAGCACGAACAATACCTTATACGCTTACAAGACATACATTCAAACTCTGTTGTACAACGGACAGGAGGCCAAGGACACTCAGCTACAGCCCCAATTGTTTTACATTGACAACGGAACTGTCGAAGCCGACATAGAAAGCACTAACTCGAAAACAGGTACCAACGATGGTCTTATTGCCAGAGGAAACTTTATTGCTGGAAGCAAGTCTGTCACTTTAGAAGGTCCACTTTACGAGGATATCTTTACCATGCGACGTTGTTTGGTGAATAACATTAGCGTTGCGATAAAACTGTTTAGAAACAATGCAGCCTTCTGTCTCATGTCGGGAAAAGATGGTGAAGAATATAAATTAGAATTACAGGACATATACTTGAAAGTGTGTAAGCTGAGAATGAACAATGCACTCATTCTGGCGCATAGCAAATTATTTGAAAAAAGCAATGCGCTTTATCCCTACGTGAGTAAATACGTCACGTCGGGCAGCATCCCCTCCTCCCAAACCATGTATCAATGGGATAATCTGTTTCAGTCGCAATGTCCTACGCGCGTAGTCGTGGCTTTTGTAAAGGCAGGCGCTCTGAATGGATCGTACACGCTAAATCCATTCAACTTTCAGAGTTCTAACATTAAAAGTGTGGGCTTATATTTGGATGGTGTGTCTGTACCGGGGCGACCCCTAGAAACAGATGACATGTCTACCTTTGTGAATTTATTTGACGGTATCAACACATGAAGAGAAGATTCGGGTAACGCAATATCTCGAATGAAATTTGAACTTGGAAATGCACTCTACGTCTTTAATCTGGAACCTCTTTTCACGGATGGTACGTATTTAAACTTGATCAAAAGTGGAAACGTCAGATTAGAAGTTCATTTCAAGTCGGCGCTGACGCACACACTTAACGTGATCGTTTACAGCGAGAACCCCAGTCTGTTGGAAGTGGATCAAACGAAGAACGTGTTTCTGAAATAGACATGACAACGGACACTTCTAAATTAATGTGTGCTATTCAGTGCGACCCAGATTTAAGATCATACATCGTAGGAGTATTTCCATCGAACCGACTACCTAAAAACGCCCAAACCGTACCTCTTGGGGATTAATTGCGAATACTGACGACAGCACGAAACCCGGATCTCACTGGACTGCTTTTTATTTTAATCATCAAAATAATATGGGTGAATTCTGGGACAGTCTAGCACAGAAACCCACTTATTATAATCGACATTTCGAATTATTTTTAATGAAACACTGTAAAACTTATACATTTAACACACATGCATTACAAAGCCCAACGTCAACCGTTTGTGGATTATATTGCTTATATGTTTTATTGTTCAAGTGTAAAACGAAGTATGCTTTGTCCAAAATTGAACAACAATTTGGAGAAAACTTGACAGAAAATGATTTGTTTGTACATCAGTTTATAACTAACTATTTTTGATATTGTAGTCGTTTTGGAGTTATATTCAGAAAAATAAATCGTTAATGTAATATGTTTGTAATGGTATGAAATTACCAGTCAATTTTATTCAATGTCTTAAGATTTGTTTATCATTAATGCGTATGTTATATGATGTACGATGTAGTAATAAATAAATAAATTAGAAAATGTTTTAATTTTATTTTTTAAAACATATGATTGACCATTTCAATAACGTTACATCAGTTAGTTGTGAACCTTGAGAGGAGACATCCATGGCTCGATACGTGGTAAAGCATTATCAATTCCTCAGAGATTTACTTCTTATGAATGACTATCGGTTTACGTTACAACAAATCATGAACCGCGAGCAAATGTTAGCTGCGGTCGCTATAGTAAAACGTTTACTCGACGGTCGCATCCCATTGACGCAAAATGATCACCGACCATTTCTGCAGTTAAATCCAAATAATACCTATTTTTCTATATTGCAACGTTTTGCCGACTCCACTACAACACACCCTACACAAAAGCGACTATTAATACGCTTTACACGATTAATACCATTTATATTAAAAAGAGAACACGTTAGTGCAGTTCGACAAGACGGTATTAGACACGCCAGACTACTGTCTCGAGCTAGCACTTAAATATTGATGTTTACACTCTTTAAATCATTTGTTGTATACGTTCTCGTTAAGTGCAAAACGGCCATTCGCTCTCGCTCCCTCCCCCCGTTAACTCTTCGGCCTGATGACAAGTGTAATACATTTTATTACTCCCTGCAATATCGTTGCGCTCGGAGCGACGTCAAATGGTAAATCCAGCTTTATTTATAAACTGTTACAATGCATTGGTACCATGTTTGATAAAAAACCGAACAAGATAATATATTGCTATTGTTTAGTTCAAAGTTTAATTCAAAATTTGGAAGAAGACGTCGTAAACTTACAATTGCACGAAGGAATACCTACCGAAGATATGCTCGTTACTTGGTCAAAGGAAAACTATTAAAAAATATCGTTCTCATTTTGGATGACATGTTGCAACAGTCTTGTAATAACGCTTTCGTTGAAAGACTGTACACAGTCCTCGCTCACAACCTCGAAATTAGCTGTATACATAGGGCACAACAAGTATTTCAAAAAGGAAATTGTTGGCGTACAATATCTTTAAATTGTCATTACTTTGTTTTAATGAGAAACTTACGTGGCGAACAACAATATCATATGCTTGCTAGACAAATATTTCCAGGAAAGAGCAAATATTTTGCTGATGCATACAACGATGCCGTGGAGTTGAAACCGTACACGTATTTAATTATCGACGTCTCACCTAAACAAAACCCCGAGTATTTTCAGTTGAGAACTAACATATTTCCGGGAGAGGAGTGTGTTGTGTATAAACCTACGTGAGTGAATTGAATATAAGCAGTGTCAGCATGTTAAAAGCGCTCATTTGTGGACATGACATCCGCGGAGTACACTTGGCGAATTGTAGTGTGTGTTTGTTTTAATACGGACAAGGCAGCTGAAGAAGTAACCCTGTACGAACCGGGAGAGTGGTTTTGCAACAAAAATACTTGTATTAGATCAATACAACAGCAAGTGTTGAAAGGTATTGATATTCCCGACAGGTGGGGATCGCCGGTATATTTTATTATTAAAAGAAGCGTGTTTAGTGTTGCCAGCGGGAAATCATCAATAAGCAGTTACCTTTTTTACAAATGTTGACAAGCGTGAGCGTAAAACAGCGCTCAGCTCTACTGTCACATTTATCGTTACAACAGTATAGAGCTATACTAGAAATCATATTTAATATTTTAAGAGGAAATATTCCTTTATCAAAATATTATATAAATAAATTACAACGCTATAAAAATTTCATTCGAGAATTGGTTCGTAAAGATATCGGTAAAAAGCAAAAACTGCAACTTTTAAAGAGTACCACTTTGTTCTTCCCACGATAATTAACGCTTTACGAGATTACCTCGACGAAGAAGAAATTGGAGAAGTTGAAGATAAGGCCAATCAGGACGATCAACTAACTGAAGAAAATGGTGAAAGCAATGATCTTTATTTCTCGAGATCAATATCGGGACATGAAAGAGAAGTTATCGATGATAAATGAAAAAAGTTTGAAAACAGAACAACAAAGTGATAACCCCGTTACAAAGGACCTACTGAATGGAAACGATGCAAAGAAAGCGTAATGCGATGATAATGCATTCCTGTTAAAATTGTTCTATAATGTGAATTCTATTATAGAATTTGGAAAACTGAGCAAAATTTGGTACTGGTTGGAGAGAAATGAGAGTGGAATCAAGTGGAATGAGAAGGGAGAAATCACATCTTCTTCTTCTAATGGTGGAATAATGGAAGGTGCAAACATTATTGAAATACTTCGTTATGGAATACTTTCATCGAAAGAACATTCACACGAACTGGGTGCACCAATCGGATATAAGTCATTTTTAGACATACTCATTGGTGTATCAGATTTGAGAAACATATTAAACAACTTTCAAACTGGCTATGGTAAAACACATAACAAACGTATTGACACTGATAATAAATATTTATTTAAAAACAGATTTAGTAAAAATGACATTCACAAGAAAAAACAACATATGTATGCAAAAACGTTACCCAGTAAAATACCGGGTATACAGAAAATTGTATATGAGAAGAAAATAAAATGGGAATTCATTCCCAAGTGATACGAATTTTTTTGTCATTATTATTAATATTGTATATACAACTTTATTATGGAATTACATGTAATATGATGGACCTATGCTAAAGAATAAATGCGAATATGTAGTTAAGCTACTAGTACTAAGAATGTGCTTACATCATTCTAATTGTAAGTGTATGTTTCATTTGTGTAATTTTTGAATCGTTGAAAAATGTTTAAAAAAAATTGTTGTATTGGAATCTCCAGAACCAAATGTCGTGAATCATTGAACAATGTTTGCATACATATTGTTGCCATCTTGCAATGATTTCTTTTTTATTCATTGACTGAAACACATTGTCAAAATGTAAGTGTACATTTTCCTCGCCTGATGGGCGATATTCCATCGCTGCCTCCTGATTTCCGGGAGGTGTTGCCACGATCATATGATCATGATTAATTTCAAATATTGATTTTATCCATGTCCGTGAGAAAAAATTCCACCAACAAGTGTTCCGCCAATTCTTTGTTGGGTTTCTCTTCCCTGGTGGCAATATGATGGGGAGGTAGATAGTGGCTTACATATGAATACCTGATCCTAATCTTTTCATTTTGATTTGTTTTTAATTATCTTTGTTTGACAACGTGACGTGCAGCACGAATGCAGTCGCTTTTTGTGCCAAAATAATCCTGACTGATGAAGATTTCTTCTTCATCATCACCTCTGTATACTGCAAAAGCAATGCTTTGCGTTGCACGTTTCAGCGGTTTGGGTTGACTGCTTTTAGGAAAGAACATCCTGAAATAAACAAACGAAATAAATCAAAACTTTGTCTTTATAATTATTATATAATTGTTGTGTAACAATGTGTTCGATCATGTATTTAAATAAAAAGTCTCATTGATGAAATCAATAAACATATGATTTAAAACAACCAGGAAAAAATATATAACGGACATTTGACGACATACTTTACATTTCAAGTCTGTAGCTTCACAATTCGAATATTTGTTTGTTTAACAAGAAATGCCACTAGATAATATTAATTAATGAATCAACTGCTACTGCACATCAAACAGATGACATTTTTTAACACATTATCAGAGAAACCTCACTTTCAACAAATTACTGCTCTTTTTTTATCAACAGCAAGGGGTATTTTATTATGCATTTTCCTGTTGACATGATAGCACATACCACATCCTTTAATTACTTATCATGGATCACTGTTCCAGTGAGTGCCACACCAAGGATGATTGATCCTTCGACCTAACACGCCTCGGGCGGATGCTTCATGGTTTGACTACGGGAATAATAATAGTATAGCTCACCAAGGACTCTGAACCTCTGCACTCATGTCGGCTGGGATTGCACACTCTTCGTGAAACTGTAGACTAGAGTTCATACTGAAAAAATAAATAAATAAATAAATAAATAATCAAATACATAAAATAATAAAATAAACATTTTAAAAAAGAAAGATTCATGTAGAAATATAAAAAAAAAATTTATAATATTAAAAAAAAAAAAAATAATAATAAAAAATAAAATAAAAATAATAATAATAATAAATTATGTAAGATAATTACAAAAGAGAAAAGTCGTCCATACCTTCAAAGAAATATGTTTTTTATTTACTGTATCTATTACGTGCATATTTTATTATGGAAAGTATATTATGTTAGTTTAATTATTTTAAAACAAAAAAATTACTTTTATAAATATGTGTTATTATGGTTAATATCCTTACCGTATTGAGGTTACTCTGTCCTGGAGTATATACCTCTTATCATCATAAGGTACAAGGGCCACTTTGTTCGTTTGAATAGTATATAGTATGTTGTTGAACGATCGAATACTGTTGAACGAAGCGTTTGTCACGCTACTGTCAAACAAACACGCTTTGAACAATTCATGATTGAGGTTCTGTTGCACGCATGATCGTTTAATACCTTTTGCTTTACGGACAGTTTTTTGTTCACCAGTTTCACTTGAATATAAGAAGGAATAGTTTTTTGCTTTAAGAGCAACTACATCCGTAATCAAGTTAGCACCAGTTTCTGATTTCCATTTCCCCAATTCTTTTTGTCTAGCATCTGAATAAAGATCATGATCAGAGAGGAAATTTGATGTGTCGTACAATTCAATATTTCTTCTCATGTGGTCGAATAGATCTACACCCTTTGACACGTACATGGTACTGTCAGTGTCTGAAATTATGACTTTGATTTTATTTCCAAATTCTCGTTTCATTATTTTATAATTAAACTCGTAAAGTAATGTTTTTGAAATATCCAGAATTGCACATCCAACGATAAGAGGGTGATTTAATTTGACACTAGTTTTTCCATGCTTACTGATACCAAATCATTGCTAAAAATCTTTACAATTTAAAATTACATTTTCTCCCCGACATGAGCAGTCGACCATAGCAACAATTATTCATGAGTTTGAAAAGGTCTTTTGTGAATGAATCTGTAGCCACTTTTCGTTTTGAAAAGAATGTAAGGTGCCATCCACGCTTTTTGTGTGAACGAAAAACTCTGTGTACGCGTATCAACTTCAATCCTAATTCTAAGTACAATTTCAATGTGTGTGAATGAAGTATGTAATGCTCTTTATTATCAAGAGTACAAAACAGGTTTTCAGTAGACTTCTCGCGTTCATCCCCCATTGTTTTCAGCAGATTTTTGGCGTACGGTGAAAGCCGCTCGTATGCTATTGATTTTCGTTCAAGTGCTAGAGGAAAGTCGGCATGTTCATCGAATAATGCTGGATTGTAGAACAAATCAACGTCTTAAAAATATGCCGTTTCTCTGTCAGAATTTGATCTAGGAATATGTAGTTGGAATGAGGTAGTTTCAGTATCATTGCTTTGCTGTACATTGCATTTATGTCTAAAAATAATATTTGAGAAAGTTCTTTTTCTTCATCGTAATCAGATAAACCCGGATACTTTGCCTTAGCATAACAATGGTGTACCCCGCTGTAGCCACCTCGTATTGCATGTTCCACAAAATTGTAAATGTTCGGATCCATAATAAGTTCAATACTTTCTCCCGTCGTCTTGAGACACGCATCAATCGACATTCCCTGAAGCGAGCAGTACCACATTGGATCTAAACCGTACATCTTTAAACAACTGTCTCTGAAACATTCCATTACGTCTGCTAGTAACAACGTATCCACGGAAAGATATAGATCGTGAAAATCACCTAACGTTTGGAGATTAAATTTGATCCATATTTCGTTCGCCAATGAATAATCCTCTCTAGAAATGCTGTAACCCGATAACGAAGAATAAAAATCCCCTATGAAAGGTAATTTAGTTTCATCAAACTTTGACATTCGATCAAAATATTCATAGGGATATGGCAACTTACGAGTTAAAAGTTCTGCTTTATTTATGAAGTGTTCGTTTAAGAATTTTAAATTCATCAGCGCCTTTAGTATGGAGATTTTGTACTAACGTTTGAAGCGATGTTGATAAAAACTTGTAGGAATCAATAAAGACTAAGTTGTCTATAGAGAATGTCAGTAAATGTTCGTAATATTTTGGTATGCATTCTAACTTTCTATCTTTGAATAACTTTGCAGCGTTGAGGATAAGATGAGCGTCATACTTTTGTAAATTGTGTAGTACAACAGGAATTCTCTTTTTGAGTTGAACATTTAAGTTACAGGCATTGTGGCACGTGCCACACACAAGACCCGTTAAATGACAATGATCCAATACTTTATCTCGACCTAATGTATTACCACATAGGTAGCATGTTGTGGCTTTATTATGACGATCCAAATCTTGTGCAGTAAGTATCATATGTTTAGGGTTATCGTAAAGCTGCATAATTTCGTCGTGTATTTGCAGAACATCAATCATGAATTTTTCTGATGCATCGGCGCCTCTATATTGTTTCAGCGGTTTAGAACAACTCTCTATTGTACTTTGAACTTTCAGTGCATAACTGCAGGGTTTATGCGTGTGAATTCGTTTACTGGCATTAAAAGTACGGTTACAGTTATCGTTTTCAACATTCGCTCCGACGCGAGGGAGAATGCTCTCAAAATCGCAATATAGAGTCACTGGTATTTTATCTGTTTTATACATGTCTCCCAAACCAAACTCTTTTTGACATTTATCTTCTTTAGGCATTATAATGCGTTGTGCTTTGTCATAACAATATGTTTTATGATTGTCTAATCGTTCCTGAGAAGTAAATCGCCAGAGACATTTTTTTAACAAATGAACCCTTTATGTTGTGAACCGAATTTCAAAAGTCTACTCAAATTTTTGATCAAATAGTAGTGCGTTGTATTCTCGTCTTCTATCAACAAAAGGTCTATCTCTCGATTTTCATTCACCATATTGTTGCTAATATAAACGGGGTAGCGATCATTTCCGTCGAGAGCAAATATGTTAATTGCAAGGCTATTCAATCGTTCAAAACGTTTTACCTGAGTAAGTGGCAATGGAAATGTACAACCGTCTACATTCAATTCGTTTATAAATTCTTTGTAATTACCAACTCGATTGGCATGTTGTTCGCGTGCGAACGGATGCTGATGAGCTAATACAGAGTACAGGAAACAAAGATTGTCATTATTCCTGATATTCAATACAGCTTTTTTCTTCAAAATTCGAGTTGGCAAAGGTATATAACTTGATGCAGCTACCGGCTGAAATTTCACCACGCCTATTCTCATGTTCACAATTATTTCAAAAATTAATCCAGAATTCTCCCCCTCATAATTTTCGATTGCTTTTAATATTTTATGATTCGCAGCGATATATTGCTCCTTCAAATCTGTGCTGGCAAGAGATATTTCTGTTTTCGAGCGAAAATATGCTTTGTGATATATTTTTTCATCATCACCTTGCGACTTACTGAATTTTACATGAATGCAGAGAAGCCATTTAATACTCTGCTTTCGTACGATCAAGTCTCTCAAAATATTTAAAACACGATCTTGGTATTGTATTAAGAATGCAATTGGATCACCCCTTCACCTGCTCTCGGTCTAAAATCATATTCTAATGCATTCCCTCCCAATGCTTCTTCAACACTACAGTGATCATCATCAGCTTGATCGTTAAGGTCGCTATTTATATCGCGAATCACCTCAATATCGGAGTACTCGTTATGCAATCGGTCCACACCAGTGTTGGTCTGAGATTTGTCATTGTCACGGTTGGGTGAATTGTTCTCATTGTTCGATCCCATTCCGACTTGCAAATGGTTTCTATTACAATGCACTCTAAGCTCGTGAGCATGGTCAAATATTTCAAAGCAGTGGAAGCAACTGAAAGTATAATTACTGGTTCGTTGTTTTAATTTACAAAGTCGTTCATGGCTTTTTAAATATCGATTACTAATGAATGTTTTCGAGCAAATAGTACAAGTAAAGACTTTTGGATTTTGGGAATGGTAAGATTGAATATGTTCTTTTAAATTTTGATTTTTCGCAAATAAACGATGACACATTTGACAAGAAAACTTATATTGTTGCGTTTTACATTTTGTTTTATGTGTACTGAGAGCTGCTTTTGTGACAAAAGGTTTCAAACAAATATCGCACTTGGTATCTATTTTAGACATTGAAAAACATTTACTAGCGTAAAACAATATATATATATACAGTCGAACTTGGTCTAACGGTCACCTGTACATAACGGCCACCTGCCTATAACGGCCACTATAAATCCCTCCCAATGCATTTCCTTCCTTATTTGACCTGTATATAACGGTCACCTGTCCATAACGGCCAGCGGTCACCATTTTTCACCCAAAATCACAGGTTGAACCTGCGATAACGGTCACAAGATGACGTTTTTTGGTTTATGCTTTGACTCTGGTTATGTCTTTACTTTTTCAATCATCTTAAAAATTATAAATTAAATGTATTTATATGGCCATGTCTGTAGCTTTGGGTTTATATTCAGTAAAAGTAAAGTTTCATTGTAGTTCTCTGATCGTCAATGAACAACAAATGGACACTCAGTAACTTCCGTGACACGCAATTACTGGTGGTATAATTCGAATGGTTCTCAGCATCCTCACTGAATAGTACACAACTTCCCATTAGCTGTACATAATGCAATCTGTAGGTATTGTTACTCTACTGAGTCTCTAGAAATTAAACAAATGGGGTATTAAGTTAGGTGTTTTATTGCTTCTAGCCAGACATGACTGGTAAATAAACATGAATTGCTGCAGGCGGCGGTCATTGCAGATACCCCGTGTTCGGATTATTTCAGCGACTCCTGTCATACTCCACTGAAGGATTAGCGGTGACATGAATTTGATGAAATAAATAAATGAGTCAAACATGCCACATGGGTAGTAACCTTCAATTACACAAAATATCTTATATATATATATATATACACAGTCGAACTTGGTCTAACGGGCACCTCTATATAACGGCCACCTGCCCTAAACGGCCACTCAGAAACCCCCCCAACACATTTCTTCCTTTATTTGACCTCTCTAGAGCGGCCACCTGTCCAACGCGGCCAGCGGCCACTATTTTTCAGCAGAAATTAGGTCTGAACCTGCATTAACGGCCAATATATTCCCCCTTCCACACATATTTTTTTCAAATTCTTCCCACCATATATAATCGTAAAACAGTGCCGCCATTGTTATGTCACGTGACCGGAAAGTTTGACGATTTGATTCGACTCAACAAATAATAAATTATTTTGATGTTATCATATGATGTTCTTGTCGTAAACAAATATACGTTTACTAATATTCAGCATTATTTTAATCCTTTTGTTAATTTGGTAAATGTCAACAGCTGTTCGGTTCCGGCACTTGTATAATTTGCATTTGTTAGTTCAGCTCAACCGTTACTCGATAACAAGGCGACTTCTCATTGGTTGTAGTCTACGAAAGCAGAATGTATTACAGTATCGAAGTTGTTGCGGTTTTATCAAAGGCATTTATAAGCAAGGTGTCTGAGTAGTTCCTACCGGTAACTGGTCATGATTGTTGTTCACAAGCAGTTTGTACCAAGCAGCAGACATTAATGTATTTTGTGAAGCCGGTATGCTTTGGCAAATCGCGACCTTTGTTTACCAAAATTGTTTTGTTTGCGGTTCGCGACGTAATCCCAATGCAAAAGCCGTACCAACGGATTAGCGGCAACATAAAACTAATAATGAGTAGAACATGTCACTTAAGTAATACATCCCAATTAAATGAAAGCAAATTTCAGTTTTGTTTTATTTATTTATGAATAGTTTAACAAAATGCCACCGAAAAATCGTTCTGCTTCAACTTTAGAACAACGAATAGAAGTTATCAGGATGTCCGAGAAAGAACGTTTAAGTGCTAGAATAATTAATAGTAAGATTTTATAGAGAATAAAGAGAAAGATATTTAATTTAGAAATCATTACTCCTCAAACTTAATCATGCTGCTGGGTGCAGTTCCTCTCGATCTCTTGCCTTTAATTCTGATTAGTTTGAGGGGTGCGATTTTACCCTCCTCTGCATTTGGAGGAGTGTGATTTCCACCCCCTCGTAAGCATTTTTAGGAGTGCGATTGTTAAAAACGAAGGTCTGATTCAAGTAAGTGTAATACTAATTGTTAATATATGTCTCTCTTTTTTTTCTTCTTTTTTTTAACGACGCACTCAACACATTTAATTACGGTTATATCGGCGTCGGATATACGGTTATGTCGAGAAAAACCCCAGTGGTTAGCTGACGGGAATATATGTGTTTGTCATTAATGTAATGTATGTCATATATGTGATAACAAGTTGAAATTGAAGTACGTCACAGTGTCAATGTAAGAAGAGTATATGTAAAATAGTGGGGTTTTTTTTTTTATTAATTTAAAAAATAATAATTATAAAAGATAAAATAAATGTTTTCTTTATATAACCCCCCAAAAAACATGTCCCTCTTTTTTATATAAGCCCCATTAAAAAAATCCCTCTTTATATTGATGAGGGAAGGGGGGGGGGGGGCGTATAGCTTTCCCATTTTTTTAACGACGCACTCAACACATTATAATTACGGTTATATCAGCGTCGGACATATGGTTATGTCGAGAAAAAACCCCAGTGGTTAGCTGACGGGGATCAATCCTAGACCGACCGCGCATCAGGCGGGCACTGTACCACTGGGCTATGCTGCCCACTTGGCTGGAACGAGTAACTTCAAATGAAATCATCCGCCTGCAATTTGCAGATGGGTTATATATGAATTTCGAAAATGCGAACTCCCTGAAACTATTTCGTCGAACTCCCTGAAACTATTTCGTCGAACTCCCTGAAACTATTTCGTCGAACTCCCTGACACTCTACCTATTTCGTTCTACAGTGAAACTCCTCTAATCAAGACACCCTCTAGACAAAGTAAAATGTTTTAAGAGATATCCAGTTTAGAGAGGTTAATTTCGGTACTTTTTAAAATAAAAAGACTGTGAAAAATGTCGTGTTTTGGTGGTAATTACTGTTTATTGAACGTCCAGTTTTGAGATGGTTTACTGTATGATCGAGTGATTGTTCCATACCGCGATATTTAACCAGACGTTCCTAGTTGGAAATCAATATGGTCATGACATACTACTGGGTAGTGATATTCCAAAGATCCATTGTAATCGAACATTGATCGGTTTGGCTATACCGATTTGATGATCGATTATAGAAATCCACAATCGACTGTGTGGGAAAATGTTAACTGTCGTTAATCCTCCAGTTTATTTGATGGAATTGATGTAAATATGTTGGGATTAGTATTTATTTTCATGTCTACATAAATAAATATATATATTAAATAGTTTTTAAAGGGACATTCCCGAGTTTGTTGCATTGTAAGATATTTCCGACTAATAAATTATTTCTACGATTAAACTTACATATTAAATATATATTTTCTTGTTTAAAATATTAATGTCTGTACATTCAATGTGTTTCTGGTCGTCTTAATATTTGTAAGGAGCCCAAACTGGATTTCGTCTTGAAGTAATTTCGTACGTACGAAAAAATTATTTTTTAGGAAAAAAATGAAAATGAACCTAGTACAAATATTAGAACGATCAGAAATACGTTTAATATAGAGCTGCTAATAGTCGAAACAAGATAATGTTTTTAATATGTAATTTTAATCGTAGACATTGTTTATTAGTAGATAACAACTTAAAACATTGCAGCAAACTCAGGAATGTCCCTTTAAATGACCCCAATAGGGGTATAACAATTGCTCGCATATTGTCTCACCAACATAGAATAGTTTTAAGCTTCGTATCACAAAACATTAGTTAGGAATGTTAATATTTTTCTTTAAGGGCGCAGCCAAAATTTATTAACCCCAACCTCCTTCTTTTTTACACTTTTCACGATAATATTCAAAATTTCCAAATTGACCCTGTTTATTAGGTTATCCCTGTCCCCAGTCAGACCCCCGATCCTATCGGAGGCCGGACTCGGGATAGGCGTGTTCGAAACCCTAGTGGTATATGGACACGTTAAACCAATTACTAAGACAAAGCATTTATGGCTCAGTAGTTTTTGTGCCCTGCGCGTTCTGTAACCTCACCGTGGTGCAGGGGTGTAACATTCTCTTTGAGAATGGCCAAAACAGCACAAATTAAAGTTTAGAATAAAAGTCAGTATCCGTGATATTTGTATTTGTGTTTACACTGTGATATTATCCGTAATATTTGTATTTATATTTACACTGTTTGTATTTATATCTTGAATTTTTCTATTTGTGTTGATTATCACCTTATTTATTTCCATTACCATAGTTTGACACCCAATAGCCGATGCATTTTTCGTGCTGGAGTGTCGTTAAACACTAATTCATTCATTCAGAACTCCCTACACGCCTTGCAACGTCTTCTGTCGACATGCCAACATGAAGCATGCCAATCGCCCATTCGCGTAAATTATTGGGTATTCTTGGCATACTAAAAATGCTACAATTTTTGTTTTGTTTTTTTTTAAAAATTTTTTTTACAAATTTTGAAGAGTTTTCGTTCACTTAACAACAATATCAGTAAGACAAGTAAAACATGCTGGCCAAATACTACACGGAACATGTCGAACCATGCATGCACGTGCAAATTGAATTTCACGCTGTCGACGATTAACAATGCAAACATAATCGATAAAATTCATGAATCCTGATAATACAGCTCAAGGCTAATACTACCTATTAAACATTCATTCATTCATTTATTCATTCATTCAGTAGTATTCATTCAGTAGTTTTTGTATGCATTTCATTTATTCATTTCCAATTAGTTTCGTGCTTGTATCCAGTTAAGGTTCAAGCATGCTGTTATGGGTTCACACCTCTGCTATCTGGGCTGCCTATCCAGGAAAGTGGATTAGTTGTTCGTGGTTAGTGACAGAGAAGAGGGTGTAATGGCTTTGCACCTGCCCAGTGAGTCGTTAAAACTCGTCCAGAATGGGAGCGCTGGTAGTGAACCCGAACCCTGTACCTACCAGTCTTATGTCCGATGGCTTTAAAATAAAGGCTTAATCATATAGAAAGCATTAAAGGGACATACCCTAGTTTCAGTTTGTGAAAATTAACATTAAGTTTAGTTTAATTTACAAACCTGTAACACATTTTGATAAAGTTACATTTGAGTGAAACATGAGTCTTTGACTTTGAAATGGTGAAATACCCTTTAAAATAGAATAAAACTCGACTACATAATTGTTACTCTCAGAGGCACGTGACTTTTTAAAAATATGAGAAATGCAGTTTGTGATATTAAAAAACATCAGGATGACCAAAAACACTTCGAATGTACGGAAATGGATACTTTAAACAATAACATTTAAGTAAAGTATTATTTCAGTTATGAAAAAACACACGCCTTTAATAGTCAACACTATGTCTTAGTGTTTAAAAACTAGAGTATGTCCCTTTAACTGAAAAATCCAGTGAACAGTCATAGAGCGCGTGATGGAAAAACACGTTAACAATCCCAGAGGTATACTTTCAGTGTGAGTCTATCAACTGTAAACTACAATCTTTTTTTTTTTTTTTTTTTT
>JAECMU010023519.1:5467-17594 GCA_016106625.1 Dracogyra subfuscus | reverse complement strand
ATGTATTATGTATCCAGCTGATGAGTTGTAAAACTCAAGGCAAATAAAGAACTTGAACTTGAGGTTATGCAGCCTGGATTGTCAGGCGTTTACAGAGAAGAGGAGTTCTTGAGATGCAGACCGGACTCGGTGGCGTCGTGGTTAGGCCATCGGTCTACAGGCTGGTAGGTACTGGGTTCAGATCCCAGTCGAGGCATGGGATTTTCAATCCAGATATCGACTCCAAACCCTGAGTGAGTGCTCAGCAAGGGTCAGTGGGTAGGTGTAAACCACTTGCACCGACCATTGATCCATAACTGGTTCAACAAAGGCCATGGGTTGTGCTATCCTGCCTGTGGGAAGTGCAAATGAAAGATCCCTTGCTGCTAATCGGAAATAGTAGCCCTTGAAATGGCGACAGCGGGTTACTTCTCAAAATCTGTGTGGTCCTTAACCATATGTCTGATGCCATATAACCGTAAATAAAATGTGTTGAGTGCGTCGTTAAATAAAATATTTCTTTCTTTCTTTCTTGAGATGCAGGATCGATACGCATGGGTTGAGTTATTTCCCTTTCCATAATGTGCTGCACAATTTGAATATTAAAGTGACTGTGTGTGGCCATTGTTACGATGAAGTCGACTAGCAGATACTTGTTAACCACTTTATATATTAAATATATCTTTTACATTAATCTTAGTGAAAAATATTAGTAAATGTATTTCTGATCGTCCTTTAATGTTTTGCATTAGATCAAACTTAATTTCATTTCCTAATACATTGTATATAATTTTTCCTGCATATTAAAATTATTTTGAGGCCAAATCCACTTTGTGCAGCTGGCCAATATTAAGACGATCAGAAACACATTGAATACACTGACACTGATATTCTAAACTAAAAAAAACAAATGTATTTTAATATGTAATTTTACTCGTTAAATTGTTTTACTAGTCGCATTTTATTTCATTTCAAATTATGTTCGTGCTTATAAGGTTGAAGCACATTTTTCTGAACAACCTCGGCTGTCTGTCCAGGACAGTGCGTTAGTGGTTAGTGAGAGAGAAGAGGATGTAGTGGTCTTAAAAGACCCACTGAGTCGTTAAAACGTAGGCCTACTCTGGGTGGGAGCCGGTATCGGGCTGCGAACCCTGTACCTACCAGCCTTATGTCCGATGGCTCAACCACGACATCACCGAGACCGGTTGTTAGTCGGAAACACCCTACAATACAACCAACTTCGAATAGTCCTGTGTTGTTCAAAGAAAGTACACATACAAATTACGATACTACTGATGAAAATAATGGGTTTCACACTGGAACAAATGTTGGTTCAGACAGTGTTTAGATATATAGAGGTTATTACCAGAGTGTTTTTCGGTATCGTCAATATCATATATTAGGAACATGGGCGTCCGCAGAAAAAAATGCATTCTATCATATAGTGGTATTCGTGTCCATCTACCTGTTTCAATGGGGAGATTATGGTTTGAGAGTCTAAAACGTAATAATGTACACCAATGTTTTTTCTCAAGTGATGTTAAATATGTCTCAAATGTAAAACAATATTTTAAAAGTTTGTAATTTGAAGCTTTTCCGGAATTATCGATATGACTGTACCATGTTTGTAGGAATTGATATTTAAGTCTTAGAGAAATAAATTATTTAAAAGGTGTAGCACTTGCAATTCTATTACATTGTGACATCCATATATATATGTACAACCAATGTTATCCAATATTGATTTTACAAAATCTATCCATTTATGTTTGTAAATATTATTATTGTAGTCATTCAACAACAATCTATAAACAAATAATGATAACTTGGACTGCTTCTCTGTAATTAGTCTGAACCAAAAGGTAATCATCCTTAGCTTTACAGTTATAGTTACCGGGAAACGTCCAAGTTCTCCATACAACATGTACAACGGTGTAGAATTCTTCACTGGTAACAGAAGTTTAAAACATTTATTATACAGTTTATCTATGGAAGCTAAACTTTTGAAACCCCATGTTTCGCATCCGTATAAAAGAACTGGTATAACCATGCAATCAAATAATGTAAGCTGACAGTGAATATATATATATATTACAGCGTTTTCCTTGTTTGAGACCGAAGTGCATAGCTGTATGTGCTTGTTCGTACAACATTTTTCTTGCATTAGTAAATTTATTTAATTTATGGAATACAACACCAAGGTATTTACTTCAGTGTTGTGGCTTGTTTGCAGATGGTTTGTAATAAATAAACTACTACACTAGGTTGCCAGTCATAGCATTGTTATGAAGCTCGTGAATAGTGTTGGTATTTGACTCACTTTCGCTCGTCAAATACCAACACTGTTAATTCATTTTATTACAAAAACCACACAAATGTATGACAGGCAAACTTGGTTAGTATTCTATATGTATTACATGCACTTTACATTGTGTACTACATTATATATCTCCATGGTCTCTATTTATTCATCAGCAATGATGATAATGATGATGGTGATGGCGATGATGATGAATGATGAAGTTGATAATTATTATAATTATTATAATCAAATACCTAGTAATTGGTCCAACAGTATTGGCTATACCAGAACTGTTTGCTCCTCGCTCATCGTTCGAGAGCGATCTCTTGGGGCATGTTACAGCTGGCATCACAAACCATCGACCTCCCGTTTGTCAAGACGTTCATTTTGTCAGGCGAACGGCTCAAATCATACTGATCGTTTGAAGGACTATCAGGACATACATGGTAGGTAAGTCTGTAACATTTTTAGTAAAGTATTCGGGACTATTGCCATTTAATCCGACTTAGAAACAATAATTTCTTCATAACCATTTTGTTGACCGATGATCCGTGTTATAACACTTGTTTCGAATTAGATACGATAAATTTTTTGTTTTGTATTTTCAAGTGATATTCTTAAGTACAGTTTGCTCTTAACTGACGATCTGTGTATAGTTTTTGTTGCAAAGAAGACACGCTCTGTTTTTGTGGGGCTTTCAAATTGATTTTTCGTCGGAAGTATGGTGTTGTAATTTATCAGGACATTTTGATCTTTACTAGCGGTCTATGTGTAGCTTTTGTTGCAAATGTTCTACAGGCCCATGTATAGCGTTTATTGCAGTTGTTTTTGTTTGTTTTGTTGTGGGGCTTTTATTGCCTACGAATGGAGTCTTTGATGGTATTGACCGTACATACAGTTATTCGGACATTCAATCGTGTAAAAATACCGGCCACATGCAGTGTAATGTTCGGCAACTCGGCACAGTAATTATGGTAAAATCCCACAGACGACAATAGTAACGTGCGCGGCTAAAACTGCTACATCAACGTATCAAACAACATAATATTATCTGAACGACAAAACCGCGAGACGAATGGAAATTTCACAAAATAGTGGTTGTTTCCACGATTCCTGCACCGTTCTCAAGATACCATAAATATAAATACCACAAACTCTCACCCTCAAAGTAAATCAGAAGAAAAAAAAACATTGGGTTTAATCTGTAAGTTTTAAACTGGAAACGGCTTTGACTACCCTAGTTCCGCACAGAAATGGTCTGACTGATTTTACTATGACCCCGCACAAGTTTAAAACGTAATGGGAGCTGATACATTGATAATACTAGTAGTTCAAACTACAAATGTATATGACAATAATTTTCTAGCGAGAAGAAACTTATATTTTATGACAACAGGTTCTGTTAGATATATCACCCATAGGTCAGATCAGGTCATAGGTTTTAACGTGTACATTCAGAATACACTGTTGTGGTGTGCGCCTGTCATAGGCACAGGAATCGACTTTCATCGCTCCTCCGTCTAGGGCAGTAAAAGGTGGGGGGTGAGAGGGGGACGCCCGCGTTGGAATGTGCAAGGGAGCACAAGCAGCCCGACCAGGGCCCCGTTAAACGAAGCGATCTTAGTGCTAAGGTACCGGCCTCGGTGGCGTTCTAGTTAGGCCATCGGTCTACGGGCTGGTAGGTACTGGGTTCGGATCTCAGTCGAGGCATGGGTTTTTTAATCCAGATACCGACTCCAAACCCTGAGTGAGTGTTCCGCAAGGCTCAATGGGTAGGTGTAAACCACTTGCACTGACCAGTGATCCATAACTGGTTCAACAAAGGCCATGGTTTGTACTGTCCTGCCTGTGGGAAGCACAAATAAAATATCCCTTGCTGCCAATCGGAAAGAGTAGCCCATGAAGTGGCGCCAGCGGGTTTCCTCTCAAAATCTGTGTGGTCCTTAACCATATGTCTGACGTCATATAACCGTAAATAAAATGTGTTGAGTGCGTCGTTAAATAAATACATTATTTTCTTTCTTTCTTTCTTTCTTTATTCAAAGTTATATTTAAAGTTAGACGCACATCAACTTTGAGCCGGTGAAATACAATTTGATATACAACTAGCTAAACGGTGTGAATCCAACCATTACAACTTAGTTGTTCTGCTATTGTTATATATACTGAAAAAACAAAAAAGAAACTTTCGATTTGTACATATAGTATTTGTTGTGATAAAGAATTCATTGTGTAATGAAATTATATAGGTAGTATTAGCCTTGAGCTGTGGTATTTTTGCACTGTTAATCGTCGACAACGTGAAATTCAGCTTGCACGTGCATGCATGGTTCGACATGCCCCGTGTAGTATTCGGTGAATTTGTTTTACATGTCTTACCGACATTGTTGTCAAGTGCACGAAAATGCTTAAACATTTTGTAAAACAAATTAACGTTTTTCTTTTTTACATTGTAGCATTTTTAGTATGCCAAGAATACCCAATAATTTACGCGAACGGGCGATTGGCATGTCGATAAAAGACGTTGCAAGGCATGTTGGGAGTTCTAGTCGAGCGATACGAAATCTTCGCGTAAGATTTCGAACGACAGGAAACACCAACGACTTGCCACGTCGTGGACGTCCGCGTGTTATAACGCGTGGTCAAGACCGCTATATATATTGTGAACACGCATTTGCGCAATTGATTCCAAACTGCCACTGCTACTGCTGCTAACACACCTGGGCTTCATAATAGCCGAATCAGTGGGCAAACTGTTCGTAATCGTCTGCGGGAGAACGGTTTACATGCACGATGTCCTTACGTCGGATGCGTTTTAACGCAACGTCCTCGTCTAAATCGTCTTAATTGGGCACGTGTACACACTCGTTGGATACGGCGACGCTGGAATACCGTTCTTTTTTTCGGATAAATCCAGATTTTCTTTACAACGTGGTGATGGCAAGGTGCGCGTCTACCGTAGGAGAAATAAATGCTATGCTGACTGTTGTGTTCTTGAACGAGATCGTTTCGGGGGTGGGGGTTCTGTCATGGTCTGGCCATGCCCATGGTTATCGTTCACCACTAGTCGTCATTGATGGCAATTTAAATGCTCAACCGCGATGACATTTTCGCTCATCACGTCATTTCTCTGTTCCATAACAACGCAACATCTCGGTTTTTTCAGCATGATAATGCCAACTCTCATACAGCTTGAGTCACTGTAAATTTTCTTTGGACAAATAACATTGATTTCATTGATGACTGGCCCGCCAAACGTCCTGATCTCAACCCCATCGAGCATGTCTGGGATAGTCTGGACAGACGATTGAGGCGTTGTCCCAACCCACTCGCTAACGTCAACGAACTTCTATTGCTAAACAAAATTGAAATCAGGTTCTAGTGCTAAACAAAATTAAAATCAGGTTCTGGTGCGAAAATAAAATTAAAATTAGGGCCTAGAGCTAATCAAAACTAAAATTGGACAGAACCTAGTGTTAAGCGAAATTAAAATGACTGAGGCTAATACTAAACAGCACTGGGCTGCAGCTGGTTTCCTGTGTTATTCAGACATTTACCATGTCTGACATTTTGGATAGGCTGATTAAACACCTGGGAGCACTGTTTCTTTCTGCATGTCACTGCTGCTGGACGGTACAAAGAAATGTTGTCCCCAGATGTTTAATTAGCCATTTCAACATGCTGCAATCTGTAGTTACACCGGCCTCGGTGGCGTCGTGGTTAGGCCATCGGTCAATAGGCTGGTAGGTACTGGGTTCGGATCCCAGTCGAGGCATGGGATTTTTAATCCAGATACCGACTCCAAACCCTCAGTGAGTGCTTCGCAAGGCTCAATGGGTATGTATAAAACACTTGCACCGACCAGTGATCCATAACTGGTTCAGCAAAGGCCATGGTTTGTGCTATCCTGCCTGTGGGAAGCGCAAATAAAAGATCCTTTGTTGCCAATCGGAAAGAGTAGCCCATGAAGTGGCGACAGCGGGTTTCCTCTTAACAACTGTGTGGTCCTTAACCATATGTTTGACGCCATATAACCGTAAATAAAATGTGTTGAGTGCGTCGTTAAATAAAACATTTATTTATTTTTCTGTAGTATCAAGATGCCAAGAAGATGAATAAAAATGACCATGAAACTTAAATTTGGTTGGGAGAAGTGGTAAAAACATTCATCTAGTAATCGCAGCATGTATTTCAACCCTAATCATTTTTATTTCACTCTAAATCATTAATTTAGTAAAGAACATGTGTCACTGATAACATATAATTTTTATTTAATCTAAATTATTTAACATGTATCATTTATGAAATATCAGTTTTTATTCCACTCAAATCATTCATCTTGCAAGCAAAATATGTCATTAATGACATACCATTTTTATTCCACTCTAAATTATTAATTTTGTTATAACATTTCATTTTTATTCCACCGTAAATCATTCATCTTGTAAACAAATGTGTCATTTATGACATATTATTTTTATTCCACTGTAAATCAATCATCTTGTTATAATATTATATTTTTATTCCACTATGAATCAGTCATCTTATAAACCTCATGTATTACTTATTACACATCATTTTTATTTCACTTTAAATCATTCATCTATTAAAAGGCATGTGCTATGTTTCGTTTAATTTGTATTCCACTCCACTTTTATTCATTCATCTAATAAACGTTATATGTTAGTTATAACGTAGACTTTTTATTCCAGTCTAAACACATCGTCGAGTAAAGAAAGAACGAAAGAAATGTTTTAACGACGCACTCAACACATTTTATTTACGGTTATATGGTGTCAGACATATGGTTAAGGACCACACATATTTTGTGAGGAAACCCGCTGTCGCCACTTCAAGGGCTACTCTTTCCGATTGGCAGCAAGGGATATTTTATTTGCACTTCCCACATGCGGGATAGCACAAACCATGGCCTTTGTTGAACCAGTTATGGATCACTGGTCGGTGTAAGTGGTTTACAACTACCCACTGAGCCTTGCGGAGCACTCACTCAGGGTTTGGAGTCGGTATCTGGATTACAAATCCCATGCCTCGACTGGGATCCGAACCCAGTACCTACCAGCCTGTAGACCGATGGCCTAACCACTACGCCATCGAGGCCGGTATCATTGAGTAAACGTCATGTGTCATGATCAGTTATGACATATCATTTTTTATTCCATCCAAAACGTTTGTGTTAGCTATAATATATCACTTTTATTTTGTTGTAAACGACATATATACGTTATGTCATGTTATTTTGTATTCCATTGTCATCTGGGAGGTAAATAAGAAACGTTATGCACAGACCGTAGCACATTCTACGGGTATTTATCGAAATATGCAAAATAGTTCATCTTTAAAAATATTGTATATTGTTATCAATAGCAGCGTTTCCATTTGCCAGCACCGCGTCATAAACCACACACAAGGAAATCGGCCTTTAGGGAGTGCTATATGGATGGGTGACGGAGGTCCAAGCTCATGGAAATCAGCGCTACTGGACACTATTGTAACGGTTACCTCCCATTAGTCATCCCCCCATTTGTCATATGGTCAGTAGTCATACAATTAGGAAAGCAGTCAAGCAGTAAGTAAACTGAGCACACCTGTGTGGAGAATGAGAATGGTCTCGGAGGATTATCTCGGCTTGAAGGAGCAACTGGTATTGGCTGTGTCTCACTGCTAACTACTTACTGTTGTAATCATAACTTTGTTTTGGTGTAGCAATGAGATATACAATAAACTCCAAGCTGCTAAAAACACATCTATCTTTTTAAGTATAACGGTTTTGACATAATTCTAATTGTGACGTATTGTTGTTCAATAGCTTTTGAGACATTTGGGTATATATAACTGGAATAAAATGAATAAATAATTATAAGCCTTTCTTTCATTAGTCATACAATATACAACAATGTGGGATCGTTCCATATTTATCTGGGTAACGGGCAGATGATTAAGTGTGAACCAAACTGTATGACAAATGGGAGTATGACTAATGGGAGGATACCATTGTAACTACCAGCGCATATCTGGCGAACGCACTGCCACTGAGGTACTTTCCGTCGCAGAAAGAGAGAAACGTACTTTCAGAGCGTTGATTGTTCTTCAAAGTATCATATTATCATTTACGTCAATATTTAGCGTATCGGTTTCGAGTTTTTCTCTACTTAATTAGATCTATTTTAGAAATCTCATAGACCTTTTTGAAACAGAAAACTATGATATGTAATATGACACTACTGTAAACTGTTTCAGCGGGTTGATAACGCTAACACCAGCCCTTTAAAGATTACATAAATTGACCAGCATTCACGGATTTTCTTATTGCAAGTTTTTTTATTTAGTTTGATAATAAATATACTCTTCCAAAAAATATTTTCAAAGTTTAATATTTTTTAAAAACCCTGGTAGACATGATACAAGCAACCAAAGATAAAGATGCCATGGGAAGGTGATTACTCTGTACATGTGAGAAACAGTATCTATGGGAATTCACCTGTAATATGTACACAGGCATATGTGTGACATAAGGGTGGGCAAAATGTCAGTATCGGTTATGACCGTTTATGAGCCTCGTGACACCTTGACAAAGTTGATGCATCGAAGCAATCAAACGTTGCACAGCACGTTCTGGAATGGTTTGCCACTCATGCTGCAGTTCCGTAAGAAGCTGCGTAAGTGTTTGGGGCGATGGATTCCTCTGGCGCACACGCTGATCCAGTGCATCCCATAGATGTTCTATTGGGTTTAAATCCGGCGAACGAGCAGGCCAAGGTAATGTCTGGACGTTGTGGCGCTGCAGAAACTCCTAACAAGTGCGACATTGTCATGCTAAACTATTTCACCGTTGATGTTCATGTGCGGAATGTCATGATGCGGCAGGATATCGTCTCGATATCTGATGCCCGTCAGTGCACATGCACAAGAGCCGTCCTATCACCATGATGGATTCCTGCCCACATCTGTCCCGGACTGGGCCACAAGTATCCTGAGGCCTAACCGGGACGGACATGCTCGAGACCATAGTGGTATAGGAACATGTTAAAATGTTAAAAACATTACCACCACCACCTGCCCACAGCATGACACTGCCACCACCAAACCTGTCGACTTGTTGCACGCAGTTTAGAGCATAACGTTCTCCTCGATGTCTATAAACACGTGTGAGTTCATCAGCAAGTGGCATGAGAAAACGAGAATCATCTGAGAATACCACAGTTCTCCGCCTGGCACGTGCCCATCTCACCCTCTGCTGGCACCACTGCAGAGGCTCCGCTAAGTGACATGAGGTCAAAACGTTACGTCGCACTGGTCTTCTAGGGGAAATGCCTGCCTCCCTCAGCCGATTGCTAACTGGTTGGTAAGACATTCTGCGTAGTCCAGGGATTTGTGGCGCTGTTGTTGTTGCTGGTGTGTTTCGATTTCGATGATGACACACATGGATGTATTGATCGTGAATGGCGGTGGTTACTCTGGGAAGACCTGTCCTTGGCCTGTCATTAACACTTTCAGTGATGTCACAGCTTGTTGAGTTGACCCTGCTTGCAATCTCGCAATGGCATTATTGCGTTGAACTTACGTCAATCTTGGCATTATTGTGTTACCTACAGTGTTGTTATGCAAAACGTAAAATTTGTTTTATTTAACGACGCCACTAGAGCACATTGATTTTTTATTTTATCATCGTCTATTGGACGTCAAACATATGGTCATTCGCCACATAGGCTACTCTTTTACGATAGGCAGAAAGGGATGTTTTATTTGTGCTTCCCACAAGCAGGAAAGCACAAACCTTGGCCTTTGTTGAATCAGTTATGGATCACTGGTCGGTGCATGTGGTTTACACCTAACGACTGAGCCTTGCGGAGCACTGGCTCAGGGTTTGGAGTCGGTATCTAGATTTTTTCGACTGGGATCCGAACCCACGTAATACTGTCTTTAGATTTGAACATTCACTTTAAACTGGTGTACGTTGTAATGAGTACTCTCACAGACAGGATAGCACATGATATCACGGTCTTTGAAATACTAGTCCAGCAGCCAGAGAGAAAAGCGTGCAATGAGGTCCATACAACGTTTTTTTGCAGTTTCTATATCTTTGAGGGGTACTGATTGGAAATCCGAGTGATGCCACTCTGGCACCTTTGGGCAATTTACATAATATGCAAATTAAGTCCGCCATTACACCAAGGTAAATATCTCAAAAAGTATGAGTGATAACATTATAAAAATACTACGTTTACCAACATGTTTAGGGTTGACAATGAAGATACATACAAGCTGAAAGTAATCAGCACGTTAATTAACATAAATTATGCAAATTAAGTTCAGCCATAGGTTTTACACATATCTCTGTAAATATACGAGATAGCATGACATACGTTGTTGTTTTACCTATGTTTTGAGGGTAGAGTAATATGTTAAGGACATATTCAGTGTCTAATTAAGTGGTAATAATGTTCTCAACGTCAAACAAGAGGTAAATAATAGTTTCCAGCAGTTAACTGTTTGTGCAACCGGACAGTTTGGGGGTAATGGTTAGCCTTCCACCTTAAAAAACATTGTTTCACAGCTCGTCTGCCATGTCATTGTTTGAGTATGTTCATTTAGACACTCCACTTCACCCAGGCAACAACAAAACATAGTACATGGTAAATGAGAAGTGAAGCAACGACACAATGCTGAAGAGCATGGTTTATCTGAAGCACAACCGCATCTTATCAACTGTAGCACCTCGGGTGGAGCTAGATTAACATTGGATGGGATGGTCATTGGAATTAAACACTTTGTTGTCTCATCTCGCGTCCATCCATATTCTGTTGGATCCCACCTGGGTGGTTCAGCACTAAGAGCTGCCTTACAAATAGCTGTTTGGAAGTGTGCCCACCGTACATTTTCTTCAAATGCCTTCGTTGTTGGAGGTAATGACTTCAATTCCGGTGCCTTGGTCACTTTCGATTTACCCATCCGCCTAGACCAGACATTAATACGAACCTCTGTCATATTGGACACCCTCGTTTTGCAACCATAGCATACAGCTATGAAAGCAATCACTTCTGCAATGACATTATCAACATTTGCAGAAATATCACCAAGGCTCTGTAGTGTATGTCCATCTTGTAGTGTTTTGATCACAGTTGCCATACAATTGTGCCACCGTATCACAACCACATGCCATTCCAGAAGCCTGGTTTATGGCGCATCACATGCTCACCCTTCAGAAATCGCTGTAGTACGTCCGTAGGAAGACACCTCATTGATCGAAGGTAATACAGACCGTACCGTGCATAGTTGAAGTGTGCAGCTGCGAAAAGGTATGGTATCATTTCTTGAACAGCCCAGAGATGCAGAATCCAATCTACCTCGTGTTCTGCTCTAACAAATGCCATCATAAGGAACACAGGCTTAACTAGGTTGTCGACGCACAATCGTGCTGTTGTTGCTTCTTGCAAATACACGTTCAAGGGCCCCCATTAAGTCAGTATGACTGTCACTGTTTGTTAGGATTCCACGCAGAATTTCTTCAGTTACACCATACGAAGAGCTCGAAAGTTCTGTGGAAACTTTTCCCTTGGAAGCATCTTGGAGACACCACCAAAGCTTGATTTGAGAATGTCCTCCAGTCTACTTTTCCCATTTCTGCATCCCATAATTTGCATATTCGGGGTCAAGCAATTGAGTAATCATTTTAAAGCTGCATTTATCTTATTCATTACCCACCAAAACATGGGTATAGACATCAAATTTATTGTCATATCATCAATATTTACCAAGATATCATCATGTTTTGGTTTTTAGGTAATGGCGGACCTAATTTGCATATTATGCAAATTGCCCAAGGGT
>JAECMU010023508.1:0-10844 GCA_016106625.1 Dracogyra subfuscus | reverse complement strand
TATATATATATAAACCATTGCTACTTCCTACGCCTATGACGCCTAAATAATAATTGAAAAATATTTTTAAAAAACATCACATGTACCTGCGTGTTGGTGTTAAATGCAGTACCAGCTAAAATCATGCTACACGAACCAAGTTAATATCACTGTTATTGCCGTTCACGGCATATTGTTTGAAATTTGCGAATGGCTGACGGAACATGTTATATTTTATATAGCGAACTTGATCCCTGGCATGAATTTGTCCAAGGCCGCGCGTGATCATATTGCAATTCAGCTCCGTCCCATTACCTAGATAAGCAATAATAATAAGTTAATAACAGAATATTGAATGATAGAGAATACCAGAAAAACAATTTGTCGTGAATGGTCTATTTTTTTCCTGTTCTAAATGACACGGGACGGAATATAATGTGAAGAGTTTAGCTTTATACGTAGTGTTGCAAATAACATTTTAATTAGAGTGAGACGCCTGACGGCTGATAAAGTACTCGCTTTTCTTTGATCAGTTATGTCTGTGTATATTAACATTTAAATTGCGGCTTAAACCGGAAACTGTCTGTTATACAGTTGGTATAATGATTCGAGTAATGTGTACAGTGTATGAAGCACTGTTCAGCAAAAATGACCTTATAGCCTGGTTCGATATTTATCTAGTGTTCACCTTCACAACGTCACGCGCTGCCCACAAGACAGTGAACATACATCGTATACGAGCGACGTCATTTTAAATTGATCTTCACTCCCACGCTCATGCGGGTGACTTGGTCTGCCACTAAAAGATGACCGTCAGTGCGGTCAAATTAAAGGGACATTCCTGACTTTGCTGCATTGTAAGATGTTTCCGCATAATAAAATATTTCTACGATTAAAGTTACATATTAAATATATTTTCTTGTTTAGAATATCAATGTCTGTATATTCAATGTGTTTCTGGTCGTCTTAATATTTGTAAGAAGCCCAAACCGGATTTCGTCTTCAAATAATTTCGTACGTACGAAAAAATATTTTTTTAGGAAATAAAATGAACATTAACCTAGTACAAATATTAGAACGATCAGAAACACATTTAATATAGAACCGCTAATATTCTAAACTAGAAAATGTATTTAATATGTAAGTTTAATCGTAGGAATATTTTATTAGTCGATAAGATTTTAAAATATGTGTTTTATATTTGTATATACACAGCATGTAAATAAACTCTTGTTAGTATGTCATTTACTGAAATAATTGAATAAAGCTGTGGACATTGTGCAATATGTGTCACTTATTGCTCAAGTTCGAATAACCTATCTTTCTATTTTTCTTTTCTTTTTTTAGTGCTTGTCCAATTAAGGTTCAAGCACGCTGTCCTGGGCACACACCAGCTATCTTGGCTGTCTGTTCAGGACAGTGGGTTAGTGATAGTGGTTAGGGAGATATAAGAGGATGTGGTGGTCTTACACATACCAACCCATCGAGTCGTTAAAACTCGCTCTGGGTGGGTGCCAGTACCGGACTGCGAACCCTGTACTTACCAGCCTTATGTCCCATGGCTTAACCACTATCACTACCGAAGCACATCAATGATTTCTAACCATCTTGGGCAGATCTTAACCTCCTCTCCTCCCCCCAACCCCCCCCCCCCAAAAAAAAAAAAAAAAAAAAAAAAAAGGTGCCTCCAAGGACAGGTGTGTTTGGACCTTTAGTTGATGTATGCACATTTCAGTAGCTAGGGTTATACCAACCTGAAAATTACTAGGGATTGGGGTATCGGTGCAAAGTGATATCGGTCTCTTTTCATCTAGAAAGAAGGCCCTTATAAGGCCCTAGTTGCAGAAGCGGGGCATTATTGTATTGTTTGTGATGTATAGGGGCCTAGCATTACAAAATCCAACATGGCGGCAGACTTTGTATTGTATGAAAAGTTCGTTTTGTTTAACGACATTACTAGAGCACTTTGATTTATTAATTATTGGCTACTGGGTGTCAAACCTTTGGTAATTATGACATAGTCTTAGAGAGAAAACCCGCAACATTTTTCTATTAGTACCAAGGGATCTTTTATAAGCACCATTCCTTAAACAGGATAGCACATACCATGGCCTTTGATATACCAGTGGGCGTAGCCCAGTGGTAAAGCGTTTGCCTGCTGCACGGTCTGTCTAGGATTGAACCCCGTCGGTGAGCCCATTGGGTTATTTCTCGTTCCAGCGAGTGCACCACAACTGATGTATCAAAGGCCGTGGTATGTGCTATCCTGTTTGTGGTATGGTACATAAAAATATCCCTTGCTACTAATGGAAAAATTATAACGTGTTTCCTGACTAAGACTGTCAAAATTACATGTTTGACATTCAATAGCTGATAATTAATAAATCATTGTGCTCTAGTGGTGTCGTTAAACAAAACAAACTTAAAACTTTGATATACCAGTCGTGGAGCACTGGTTGCAGGGGAGTAGGGTTCGGATGAACCCCCACCCACCCCCACACACACTGAATCAAATGGTCCGCTTTCAGAACTAAAACATACAGGTTTATATATATATATGGAGTTTATGGTGGTGCAAAAACAAAATAGAATAAGATCCACTTGGTTCATATTCGGAAACCCCCCCCCCCCTCCCTCCCCAAGGTCCAGATCACGCTACGCCCTTGCGTTGGAACGAGAAATAGCCCGATGGGTCCACCATCGGTGATCGATCCTAGACCGCGAGTTATCACTGGATTACGTCCCGCCCTCTTGTGTTGTATGAATGAAGTTAACAATAATCGTTGATTGCGGTAACAAATTTATTAAAACACCTGTGTGTAGCCTAGTTTGCGTTAGTACATTATGAATAGTATACAAACTTTGATTGCTTCTTTTAATCTAATCTTTCATTCCTATACATGAAAAAGTGTATAACAACCATTTATTTGTGGGGTTTTTTTTTTATAACCTCTAATACGGCTATATTAACCGAAAACGCGAGAGTGGCTACATCTTTGGATAGTACTTTTACTTTAAAGGGACATTCCTGAGTTTGCTGCATTGTAAGATGTTTCCGACTAATAAATATTTCTATGATTAAACTTACATATTAAATATATTTTTCTTGTTTAGAATATCAGTGTCTGTACATTTAATGTGTTTCTGGTCGTCTTAATATTTGTAAGAAGACCAAACTGGATTTTGTCTTCAAATAATTTTAGGAAACAAAATAAAATATAACTTGTTTAGAATATCAGTGTCTGTACATTTAATGTGTTTCTGGTCGTCTTAATATTTGTAAGAAGACCAAACTGGATTTTGTCTTCAAATAATTTTAGGAAACAAAATAAAATATAACTTACTACAAATATTAGAACGATCAGAAACACGTTTAATATACAGACACTAATATTTTATGCAGAAAAATATATTTGATATGTAATGACAATCGTTAAAAAAGTCTTTGTTAGTCGATAACATGTTTTAAATTTCAGCAAACTCAGGAATGTCCCTTTAATATCATGAGTTTTCTGCCATTGTAACATGCTTTAGACTAGCGGACCCTTTGTGATGACTAAAATTGCATAATAAAGAAATTAAAAAATATATATATCAGGGTATAAACAAGGTGTTTGTTATCATCCTAATGTTTGTAATAGGCCAAACCAGATTTTACAATAATTCATTATATTATTAATTAAAAAAGAGAACAGTGACTGCTACAAAATTGTATACACGACTAAAATACATTGGATATACAGACTGGTATTGTAAACAAGAACATGTATTTAATATGTACCTTTTGTCTCCAAACGTCTGTAATAGTAGTAAACATCTTACAATGGTTATAAACTCAGGACGGGTCCTTTGAGAACAATCGAATTATACAGCCCCCGTTGGCGGTATACTGCATTATGCATTAACGTAAATAGTTTGTCAAGGTGCAGTTTACTTTACTGAACAACGTTAAGACGAGTTTACAAAACTCCTCTCTCATACATACGCACGCACATACGTACACGTACACACACGTGTACATACACACACACACATACACACACACACACACACACACACACACACACACACACACACACACACACACACACAAGGCCCCAAATCTCAAATCCACCACTGTAGTTTGCAATATTATCATAATTGTTAGATCTACTTTAATTAAATCAAATAAAGACAAGATATACGATGGACGTGTACATAAAATGTCATCCACCCAAAACAAATCCGAGAATTGGTGGTGGTGGTAAGATTATTGTATGCCTTTTAATAAATATTTATGACTGTAATGTTTCAACTGAAACATAACAAAATATGATTACTTATCTATTCCCGACCCTTCCCAACTAGCTAGCACATGTGGATATATAAACCAAAATATACTTTACTAAATATCTCTTACAATTTAACAGATTCATAATGTTTGCTTTGTGTAGTTTTTATTTTGCGTGTTGGCCGGAGAAAGGCACCATTCACTGTGGTCACGTCTCACAAATCGAATATTTATTATCAATATCACCAAGGTATCACATGATGTTATAGGATAGGCTAGGATACGCTACACGGAGGACAGATATGTTTTAACTTCGAACCTCGATACACCGTGGAAAATCTAAAACTATCGACGAACAAAGTGTCCAGAATTAAATATTTTAAAACATATCTTTTTAAAATCTTGGAGTGGCTAATATAGTACAAAACCCACCAAAAGGTTTTTTGTGTTTGTAGTAGCTCCTGTTTTAGATGACCATGGAAAAGGCGGTGACTAAATACGTGTTGCTACTGTGTTGTGGTATTCTTCATGTCCATGGATCAACTTCAACAACGCCGTCGTCACCACCGACCTGTCCTCAATTGTGTTCTGTTTGTGAGGTCGACCCAGCGACGTTAACTGTGACCAGAGCTGAGTGTTCTTTGACCAACCCCATCTACGTGGCCGACACCGTCCACGACTTGGTGATCGACCGCTACAGCTTCAGAAGCAATGAGTTAACGAGTTTTCACCTGCAGGGGAAGGTAGGATTGGAAAGTCTTCAGGTGAGCCACTGTAATCTTGAGCGCATAAGTTTAGATACATTTAATACGTCCCACAACATAACGCGTCTTCTGTTAGGTGGCAACAGCTTTAGTCCACTGAACAGTACAGTGCTAGACCCAGCAGTTCTGCTACCACTCGTAATGTTGAGAGAACTATCTCTTGCCAACAACAGCATTCATTTTATCCAGGACTTTTATTTTAATACGAGTCTGACATCCTTGCAGACACTGGATCTGGCATTGAATAATTTGGCCGTTATTGGCAATAATGTCTTTTCAGGCTTGGCTTCCCTTCTTGAACTGAATCTGTCTAACAATGGCCTATTAGTAATTAACAGAACCACATTTGACTCGCTTCTTTCACTGTCTGACATTGATCTTTCAAACAACATGCTAGTCAGTCTTCCGGTCAACGTATTTAGTGGTATGCCCAATCTTATGGCTGTTAATTTGCAAAACAACACGATCAGAGATGTTTCTGAAGAGGCCTTCTGGGGAACTAATCTAGCATCAATAAACCTGCAGTCAAACTACTTATTTCAAGTTCCAGCAGTAGCATTGCAGTCTGTAGCGACGACACTACGATCCATAAACCTGAAGGAAAACGGAATATCTCAGTTGCGTGCATATAGCCTCAGTTCTCTCAGTCTAGACCTCTTGGACTTGAGTCAGAATTCGTTATCAGCCGTTGATGCCAAGGCCTTTGAAAACAGCACCGTTGCCATCATTAATCTAGAAAATAACAACTTGCCATTTTTACCACCTGACCTGCATGCATTTTTCTCATCTGCACAAAGTGTGTATCTCGGAGGCAATCCTTGGATCTGTGACTGCAGTTCTTTGTGGCTTGCACAGTTCATCAGAGATGCAGGTTCCAATTTTCTGAAATACAAACAGTCTCAGAATGCTTCGGATCCACGGTGCTATTTTCCAGTGTCCTTTCAAAATAGAACGCTGGGAGAGGTAGCAGTTGATCTCGAATCCACGTGTCTCACTACCACATCGGCAATTACATCACCAACTGCAATGACAAATGATTCATCAACAACGACAGATCCATCACTATGTCCTGATGCATGCACTGTGTGCGAGAAGGATCCAGGTAATGGTAAGTTGTTCACAGCTGTCTGTTCTACAGTCCACCCGTCATATATCAGTGATGACGTGGTGCATCTTCTTCTGTCTGATTATTCCTTCAGAAGTGGAACACTTACTCAAATTGATTTGGAAAATAAAATACACCTGGAAGAAGTTGGCTTAAACAATTGTCAGCTTTCTGTAATAACAAACGACGCCTTTGCAAATTCTCAAAATCTAACATCACTGCAGCTGAATACCAATATGTTCAGTGGTATATCATCAGATATGCTGTCGAGTGTTTCGGGGTTAAAAGAATTGTTTCTGGAGAACAATCAAATCACAAACATTGCGAGTGGGTCGTTTAATAACATGACGGTACTAAACATTCTAACTCTTGCGAGTAACAACGTTACCACAGTCGAAGGTGGGGAGTTTCAAGGATTGATCTCTCTTGATTACCTTAGCCTTTCAAGAAACACACTCTACAATATTAATGCAAATGCTTTCACACCACTGACTTATCTCCAAACACTAGACGTCTCTTTCAATAACTTAGTTTATCTCGAACCAAACCACTTTTCATATCTGCCCAATCTGCAAGTTTTGAATATGCAAGGGAACATGATCACTTCCATTTCAGACTTCTCTTTTGATGGAACTCGGATTGTATCCTTAGATCTCAAATCAAACAAGTTAACCCAGATTCCCACAGCAGCCATTCGGTCTGTTGCTACCACGCTCAAATATTTAAATCTATCAGACAATCAAATAACACATATTGATGTCAATACCTTTAGTTCCCTTAACCTGGACTTACTAGACTTGAGTCAGAATTCGTTATCAACCGTTGATGCCAAGGCCTTTGAAAACAGCACCGTTGCCACCATTAAAATAGAAAATAACAACTTGTCATATTTACCACCTGACCTGCATGCATTCTTCTCATCTGCACAAAGTGTGTATCTCGGAGGCAATCCTTGGATCTGTGACTGCAGTTCTTTGTGGCTTGCACAGTTCATCAGAGATGCAGGTTCCAATTTTCTGAAATACAAACAGTCTCAGAATGCTTCGGATCCACGGTGCTATTTTCCATTGTCCTTGCAAAACAGAATATTAGGCGAGACAGCAGCTGATCTGGAAAATATGTGTCTTAATTCGACTATCAACATAACATCCACTAACATCACACCGATCATAAATTCATCATCTGCAACCACAATAGAAACGGAAACATCTGTCAGCTATTGTCCATCATCGTGTTTTGTATGTGAGCGTGATCTTGTTACTGGTGAAGTTATTAAAGTTAAATGCACTGGGATAAATCCAATATACATTCCAGACACAGTGCAAGAAATGGAACTATCCGATTATCCTTTACGATTTGGGATTCTTAGCAGTGACATTTTATCAAATAAACCTAATCTGCAATATCTCATGCTTCAGAATTTTGGAATAGAGACAATCGCCAGTGATGCCTTTCATAATGTCACTTCACTAGCGAGACTCTACGTAAATAACAACAGTATATCTAATATTCAGTCCGGCACTTTTGAAACCCTTACCGATCTCAAGGAACTTAATTTAGCTGCCAATTCTTTGACAAGTGTCGGTGATAATTATTTCTCAGGATTATCAAATTTGATGTTTCTATCTCTTTCTGACAACCTCATAACTAATATTTCAACAAATTCATTCAGACCTCTGGTTAATATAACTGGAATATTCCTCGCCTCAAATCAGATTCCTTTCTATGATGCATCAGTATTTTCTGGTTTATCTACTCTGCGTATGGTTGACATGCATAACAACTATCTCACATCTGTTCCACCCACGTCCTTCTTGGGTACCTCACTCGAATTTCTGGATTTGTCCTTTAACCAATTACTCAGTGTTCCAGCTGAAGCTATTAAACACGTGTCAGGCACTCTTCAGGATCTCCTTCTGGGCAACAACCAAATAACAACACTAGAACCTAATGTGTTCGAAGGATTCCATTTCAATTCTTTGAAACTCGGCAACAACAATATATCTCTAGTGGATACCCTTACATTCAGTAACTGCTCATCCATTGTCACTGACCTTAGGCATAATGAACTTACAGCACTGCCCATTGAATTCGAGTCGTTTTACAACCAACCATCCAGTGTTTACATAGGGAACAATCCTTGGCTGTGCAGCTGTGATACGTTCTGGCTCATACAGTTTGTTGATCAACACGCTGCGTTATCTAATTTTAATAAGTACAAAGAGTTTGAGTCCTCCCCAGATCCTGTGTGTACAGAACCAGCTGGATACAAAAATCAAACATTCCCACAGGTTGCACGGTCGTTAGAATTGCAGTGTATTTCTACCACAACAGTGTCATCAACAACTATATATATGGGCCAAACAAGCATAGATTCGAGCATATCAGATATAACTAGCACATACCCAAGTATCTCTACTATAGATCCGGGAATAACAAGTACATACTCAAGCGTGTCCACCACATATAATGGCATAATGAACACCTACCCAAGCGTGTCCACTACAGATAATGGTATAACCACCACCTATCCAAGCGTGTCCACTACAGATAACGGTATAACTACCACCTACCCAAGCGTGTCCACTACAGATAATGGTGTAACTACCACCTACCCAAGCGTGTCCACCACAGATAATGGTGTAACTAACACCTATCCAAGCATGTCCACCACAGATAATGGTATAACTACCATCTACTCAAGCGTGTCTACCACAGATAATGGTGTAACTACAACCTACCCAAGCGTGTCTACTACAGATAACGGTATAACTAACACCTACCCAAGCGTCTCCACCATAGATAATGGTATAACTACAACCTACCCAAGCGTGTCCACTACAGATAATGGTGTAACTACCACCTACACAAGCGTCTCCACCATAGATAATGGTGTAACTACAACCTACCCAAGCGTGTCCACTACAGATAATGGTATAACTAACACCTACCCAAGCGTGTCCACTACAGATAACAGTATAACTAACACCTACCCAAGTGTGTCCACCACAGATAATGGTATAACTACCACCTACCCAAGCGTGTCTACTACAGATAATGGTGTAACTACCACCTACCCAAGCGTGTCCACCACAGATAATGGTATAACTACCACCTACCCAAGCGTGTCCGCTACAGATAATGGTGTAACTACCACCTACCCAAGCGTGTCCACTACAGATAACAGTATAACTAACACCTACCCAAGCGTGTCCACTACAGATAATGGTATAACCACCACCTATTCAGGTGTGTTCACCACAGATAATGGTGTCACTAACACCTATCCAAGCGTGTCCACCACATATAACGGTATAACTAACACCTACCCAAGCGTGTCCACTACAGATAACAGTATAACTAACACCTACCCAAGCGTATCCACTACAGATGGTGTAACTAACACCTACCCAAGCGTGTCCACCACAGATAATGGTGTAACTAACACATACCCAAGCGTGTCCACCACAGATAATGGTGTAACTACCACCTACCCAAGCATGTCCAATACAGATAATGGTATAACTACCACCTACCCAAGCGTGTCCACCACAGATTATGGTGTAACTACCACCTACCCAAGCGTGTCCACTACAGATAACGGTATAACTAACACCTACCCAAGCGTGTCCACTGCAGATAACGGTGTAACTAACACCTACCCAAGTGTGTCCACTACAGATAATGGTGTAACTACCACCTACCCAAGCGTGTCCACTACAGATAATGGTGTAACTACCACCTACCCAAGCGTCTCCACCATAGATAATGGTGTAACTACAACCTACCCAAGCGTGTCCACTACAGATAATGGTGTAACTACAACCTACCCAAGCGTGTCCACTACAGATAATGGTATAACTAACACCTACCCAAGCGTGTCCACTACAGATAACAGTATAACTAACACCTACCCAAGCGTGTCCACCACAGATAATGGTATAACTACCACCTACCCAAGCGTGTCTACTACAGATAATAGTGTAACTACCACCTACCCAAGCGTGTCCACCACAGATAATGGTATAACTACCACCTACGCAAGCGTGTCCGCTACAGATAATGGTGTAACTAACACCTACCCAAGCGTGTCCACTACAGATAATGGTATAACCACCACCTATTCAGGTGTGTTCACTACAGATAATGGTGTCACTAACACCTATCCAAGCGTGTCCACCACATATATCGGTATAACTAACACCTACCCAAGCGTGTCCACTACAGATAACGGTATAACTAACACCTACCCAAGCGTGTCCACCAGAGATAATGGTGTAACTACCACCTACCCAAGCGTGTCCAATACAGATAATGGTATAACTACCACCTACCCAAGCGTGTCCACCACAGATAATGGTGTAACTACCACCTACCCAAGCGTGTCTGCTACAGATAATGGTGTAACTAACACATACCCAAGCGTGTCCACCACAGATAATGGTGTAACTACCACCTACCCAAGCGTGTCCGCTACAGATAATGGTGTAACTAACACCTACCCAAGCGTGTCCACTACAGATAATGGTGTAACTACCACCTACCCAAGCGTGTCCGCTACAGATAATGGTATAACTACCACCTACCCAAGCGTGTCCACCACAGATAATGGTGTAACTACCACCTACCCAAGCGTGTCCGCTACAGATAATGGTGTAACTAACACCTACCCAAGCGTGTCCACCACAGATAATGGTGTAACTAACACCTACCCAAGCGTGTCCAC
>JAECMU010023428.1:1519-16114 GCA_016106625.1 Dracogyra subfuscus | reverse complement strand
CTTAATCTCTCGAAACCAGATACCTCTCAATACCGGACATTTGTCTTGGTTCCAAGGGTGTCCGGTTTAGAGGGGTTTCACTGTATCTTAAAATTTTGCAAAATCCAAATGTGAAATATTAATGACATGAAACTTTTAGTGTGATCGGCATATTAGACATGTGAAAAAAATAAGCTTAAGTTGTAGGATCAGCCATAAGAATACTTTCAATACAACTTTCATGATGTTAAGCTATCGGCACTATTTCTCACTGTAAACAGGCTCAAACATTAAAGTGAAGCTGCCGACAAACAAGTAAAATTCTGTACAATATTGTAGTAGTGTGCATGCAAGCTATGTATTGTATTTTGCTTAATCTATATAGCATGTAAATATTATTGTATACCAAGTTGTTAATGTCATGTCATGTCACAGGGTTTAACGTGCACATTCATAACAAGCTGTTGTAGCGCACGCCTGTCGTGGGTTCACAAGTTCTTTCGTCCAAGACAGAATGTTGGGGGGGGGGGGGATGTAGGAGGGACCGCCTGCATTGGCAGATGCAAGGAAGCACCAGCAGTCCGATCAAGATCGGTAACAGGCGGGGGTGGTGGTGGTGGGGCTATGAAATTTTGAATGGAGCATTAATTATGCTAAAGAGAAAGGTGTGCATTTCAGTATGAAGGAATTTTGGCACAATTTTTGAACGGTCAGCTGAAAGAAGAAAGGATACAGAGCTAATATAGTTTTGGAATTTAGTAGATCGAGAGTAGCTCGTAGTAGTTAATCACCATGTGCTCAATTTATAGTCTTCAACCAAAATCGCAAACTCTTGCAACAAGTTACGTGCAAGTTTATCAGGACTCAAATGATGTCATGATCAAGAACTAATAGCCATGGGTGTTTGGGTATTTTGTAAAATGACTTATGGTATTAAGGTTAAAATGAAACTATGATTAACACCTATTGTTTACTCAGAAACAAAAATTAAAAATTAATGTAAATTCTTACCTTTGGTTCATCCAGTGAAACTTGTATTCCAATAGTTTTTGTGGTAATTTGCTACAAAATAAAAAATAAAGTTTTTTTAATCCCAAAATAAAAATTGCAATTTAGTCTAAGATAAATGTTCAAGACCAGTTTGATTTATTAATATTGAAAAAAGGTCCATATTTTTCCGTATTACAAGGAGTGTGTTTTTAAAAGCTTTTACTGAAAAGTGAGTGATTTACGATTAAAAAACATGAGTTGTAATATAAACAGTCTTACACAGGAATGAGGATAGTATTTTATATATTACACTGCACATCAATGAAAAAAAATCGCACAGAATGACTTCCAAAATAACTAAGCAAGACATGAAAATACACAGATTAAAGATTGGGAAAATGACATCATGTTGTGGTCACTTAATTTAGCTATTTGTCAATGGAACTTTGCTTTCCCACACCACACATCTATCATTGTATCAACGAAGATTACACAAAAAATATAAACATATTCAAGGCTAAACACAATTATAAAAATATATATATTGTTAAATTATGCTGCTAACATTAATTTTAAGAATTGACAGGAAGTATATTTTCGATTATAAAAATATGAATCGAAACAGCCATGCACTTTTTGCATGAAGATCTCTGCGGAGATGCACAGTAGATCAGCTAATCAGAGGTGATGACCTCTCAAAAAGCATATTACACCATGTGAAAAGACAATAAATATCACATGGGTGTAATAAATGTATCATAAAAGGTACATTAATTATTGGATTAGCATGTGCCATATTTTGCTATTTTTTATTTCTTTGCAATAACAAATTAGCATATATCCTAAATTTAATATCTGTATAACTGACTCAAACTTTATATGTTGCTACTTGGCATAAACTATGGCTTCCCATTGAATCCTGGGTAAAAAAAATCAAAACAATCAAGTCACATAAATATCCACTAATATCTAACAGAAAGTGACTGACTGTTATATTATATCAACATTTATGATCAGTGGAAGCTTTACATCCATCAACATTAAATGATGCGAGTTTGATATTACAGTTTACTTACAGTTTGATATTACAGTTTACTTACTCTTAAAGCAGCTGTTGCAGCCTTCCTCTTCTCAAGTTTTTGTTTTAACACCGTAAGATCGACGACCTGTTTCTGAAGCTCACGTGCCTGTGTTTTCCACTTGTCGTTTGCCTCCTGGAGATCAGTGACCCTCTTCTGTAGCTGGACAATCTCCTCATCTCGATGAGCACTCATGTAAGTCTGAACCTTACTGCGCACTAATGCTTCTAGCTCCTGTTCAATACACATTTCATAAATCTGTTAGCTATAATAAACTATGGTTACATAAACCCATAAAAAGACTGTGCGGTCTAATCTTAATAACATATAAAAGTCATCTGGACTTGCCATTGTTTTCATAATTATTAATATTGATATTTTTCTAATAAAAATAAAATGGTGGGTTATATTACTGCAAACCAAGTATACACTTAGCAATGTCATGTTTAAATCACTGATAATTGCACCACTGCAAATTAGAGTAAACTACAGGACTTCTAGAATTTTATAAAAATCCATTAGTCATGGGAACACCGAACAGTGATTTTAAAAATGTACTAGCCCTATTTTTAAAAAATACAATTTTCCTAATAGTTCACTTAAAGAGGGAGATAGAGCTTAAAAATCATTAGATGGAGTGGAAGGGGAGGGGGAAATATTCTTATTTACAAAAATTGTTAATGCAGCATTTGACAAGGGTTTCTTTTTATACTAGCCATCAGGCTAGTTATAGTAGTTATTTACTAGCCCAACACTGATTATCACTAGCCATGGGAGTCGGGCTACCACAATCTAGAAGCCCTGAAACTTTATTTTTTGAAAATGAAGCAACTATTAGTCATCAGAAATCCTTAGAGGTTAGTACTTTAGATACACACAAAATTGCAGAAGCAACCAAAGATGTCATTAGTAAGTGGCTCGCAATTTTTTCTCACCTACTTCATAAATGTTTATCTTATCTTGATTTGGCAAACAAATTTTATGTACTAATTGGATTTTTTTTTTTAAATAACAGTGATTTAGCATTTTTTAAGATGATTTTGCAAAATGTTTTGCTCAATCAGGGCTATCCCAGGTTAACATAGAGATTTTAATACTGCTGACACGAGTAAGGTACATAGATTGGCTCTAGGATTAGGGTCTAAATGTATGCAAAGTATAACTTGAAATGTTCTATTATAAGTTTTGGAAAGAGAATATGAAAATGTCTGGACAGTGAAAAACCCGGAAACTGGTAATAATAAAATCTGGAATTCTAAATTTCATTACTGCAAGATTTTAATATCAACCCAATTATGCCAATGACATTTGACTTGTAGAAGACAGTAACAGCCATCAATAATTTAATTTTCATCTATTATATATATCATAAAGACATCAGTACTGCAGGGAAAATGGAAAAGATTGAAACTCATTTTCCTTTTCATAACGTTTCCACTTCTTCCGTGGGTCAATTTCGCAAACCCACACGTTTACCGTTGACAAATTAACAACAATTTTGATCTATGTTTTGCACAACTGACGTCGGAACAAAAGTTATTTTTAGAACACAGAAAGTCAACTACCGGTATTAATTCAGAGTTTTATCAGGGTTCATACACTTAAAATATTTTTATTTTCCAGGACTTTTAAGCACCATTTTAGTTCTTTTTTCAGGACTTTTAAAAAAAATTCCAGGAGTCTGAATATATTACTTGTAACGGCACCCCAGTAAACTGTTTATTCAGTGATTGTTATGTCTTACCTAATCTAGATATATCACATGGATGCTAAAACTGTAAAAATACATAAATAAGAAAATATTGTAGTATGCAGCTTTTCGTTTGACTGTGTGTGCAGGTGTGCATGCATCTGTGTCTTAATGCTGGATCTTACTGCAAAATACTCCATAACGATAATACATATATATCTAACCACATTGTGTAAATGTTTTTGAAGGTTTCAATTATTTTTGGTCATGATTCAGAATTATATAACTTTATATAGATGGGACTTTTTGATTGCACCAAAGTCAAGGTGAACGGTCCAATATATATATGCCCAACACAAGCAGGCCCAAATTGAGTATAAACAATGTTATATGCTCACCTCAAAAATATTTTTACCTCAGTAAAATATTACTAAAATATTAAGCTCAATTTGACTGATATAAATTGAAATGGATTTCAGCAACATCTTTACCAGCTATTAACATTACTATACTAACAAGATCTAAGACAGTGCTCAGAACACACACACAAAACCCAGTTGTGCTCAAATTAATGAAATCTAAAACCCTGATAGAATAATAATCCATCAAAGTATTTAACAAAAAAAACAAAACAAACAAAACTGCAATTCACTTACAAATAAACAATAAATAAATACAGTGTACTGGGGTGTCATTACATAAAAATAAATAAATAAAATTTTATGTTTATTATATATTATCCTGATGTTTAAAATGTAAAAACAAAAATCACTCTTCTACCCAAAACCATCAAGAAAAAGAGACAGTAATGTTTAAATACCAGTATTATCCACATTTATTATTTCAAAATTAATTTAAAAAAATAAATATATAAAATGTTTTAAGTCACAAAAGGTCTAACATTAATTAAAACATTTATGGTATTCCGTTTATAGGTCAGTGCTTATAGAGTACATGTAGGTACTTTAAATCATTATTTATTTGTGTTTTTTAAAAAGTACCTAATGACAAAATTACATGGTTTAATGTCAGTAATAATTATTTTAAACTCAGTAGTGACATCGTGTTTCAAATATGAAATTTACCGGAATTATAACGTCAACCACAGTATGCATTGATAGCACAACAATAATCTCTTGAAGTGGACTCTTTGTTATAACCAAGTTATATCACAAACAAACAAAACTAAGCCATAAAATGATTATTTAAGTAATTAATTGGTCGCTTCGATGACATGCCTTGATATGTGGATATCATTTTGCTGTCTAAGACTTCATTGGAGATCAAAAGAATATGTGTCAACTACAAGTTGTCAACTTTTGCATGAATCTCGCTTCACAGAAACGTAGCAGACATAAGCGCTGGTTACAACTATCTACTAAATTATTTATCTTTGATAGTAGTTTCGAACTAAAAAATTTCAGAAACAAGACTGCTTACAGTTACATAATTTATTCAACCAATCACAAGTTGTGTTCATTTATGTCCAAGCCTTCTTACTGTGTATACATTTAAACAGTTGACCAATGGCAGTTGACCTCTTATAATTACTGTTGCATGAAAGCAAATTACCGAATACACGTGACGTCATTGAAATTTCGATTGAATACCGAATGTGACATTCTAACATTGAATTATTCAAGCCCAACTTTGCCAACTGAAAGAGTGAAAAAAACATGATGGTAATTTTGCTACTACCGTGAAAACAATTAAATTATTTGGTTCACAGTAACAGCGATCCATAGTGCGAAATTGGTTCGCATTTGAGCTAGAATGACAAGCAAACTGCGATACGAATCCCAACAAATTATTCCCTGATCCCAACATTGAATATCACAAGTCATAGGAGTGGGGCTACCATAATCTAGAAGCCCTTCTAAAAGTTAAAAGTTCTGGTTTGAAAACCAAGCTCACCTTGCTGCTGAGGCGTACTGTTTTGGTGCTGGACTGAGACGTGGCTTGTGAGGTCTTGTCATCATCCTCATCGGATACTGAAGTGACATCTTCCGCCTCAGATTTCACCCCACTCGATTCGCTGTGCCGCGATTCCTCCGAATCCGAGTCACTGTCAACCTGCTCAACTGTCTCTGGTGATATTCCAATCACAGAGCCCAGCTTGCCAATCACCTCGTCAAGACGTGACCTCTTTGGAGGCTGATCAGAATCAAGTGCATCTTCCTGGGAACGTTTCCTTTCATTTGTTGCACTGGCACCAACTGATGTCATCTCCTCATCTTCTACAGCATCAACCGATGTCACCTCCTTACCTTCTTTAGCATCAACTGATGTCACCTCCTTGTCCGCTTTAGCATCAACTGATGTCACCTCCTTATCTACTTCAGCATCAACTGATGTCACCTCCTTATCTACTTCAGCATCAACTGATATCATCTCCTTATTTACTTCAGCATCAACTGATATTGCCTCCTTACCTACTTTAGCATCAACTGATATCACCTCCTTATCTACTTCAGCATCAACTGACATCGTCTCCTTGATTTCTTCAGCAGTTTCCTCTTTCACTGTAGATGTGTCTTCTTGCTTTGAGCTCTTCTCAACTTCATTTGAATCACAATCCTTATTATTTTCTTTCAATTCATCTGAAATAAGGTCTGGAGAATTTAGATCATTATTATCATTGTCAGTGGAATTGTCACAGGTTTCCATTTTTTCTACATTATTTTGACTTTCACTACTGGCACTTTGGGATCCATCACTGGAAGATGGCATCTGCTCTTTGTTTGAGACAGAGGCAGATGACAGTGGCGATCCGTCAACATCTGTTTCATCACATAGTGCTATGGCTTTATCCACCTCACATTCGTCAATCAAGCATGAATTACTTTGGACAGAATTAGGAAAACTGTCAAAGTTTTCATCATTAAATATTCCTTCATGCTTTGTTGAATTAGGTTGAGATTCAGAATCATTCGAGGTATCTATAATTGTAACGAGTAAAACAAACAACATGATGCCAGATCAGATAATCCCATTTGTACTTTCAATGTTGAGACATATCAAAATAACTTGCAGTTGTTCCAGATATATTTAGATAATTTAATACATGGTGTTTTACATTTTGTTAATGCAATTAGTTTATAATTAACTGTAATTCAGAGTTCCTTATGAACTTTAAAAAAAAATGTTAAAAGGCTATCCTGCAGAAAGTGCATTACCCCATTTATCTACTGTGATTTCACTAAAGAAGGAAAATTAAGAAGTTATAAAAAAAGAGAGGCTTACATATTCCAAAAAGAAATTATTTTTTGCTAAAGAAACATTCTCATTATGCAATTAAATCATACCAAGCTGACACCAATTCAAGCAGGATCCACATGTATTTCTCACCACAAATCCCAGGTGACAAGTTGGTGCGAATGCGAAAGCATAATGAGAATGCCACTTTAGGGAACTTCCAACCGAAATCATCCAAGGAGATTTTAATCAAGATGCTTCATCAGAGTAATATTAATACCAATAGTATAATTATGTATAATAATTTGGCCTAAGTATTTAATAAATAATAAAATCGGTGCTCGAAATAGGAACTAAAGCAGTAAAATGTGGCCTGTTGTTATTTTTTTTAAATAGGTTTGGGATAATGTCAAAATAAGGAGTTACTCAGTATATTTGAGCATTGTGGTATTAAAATGTAACAAAATCACAAGCTAAATGCAGATGAGATAATCATACACAAATCACTGCAATTTTTCTGCAGCCGAATTTTAATTTAAGTTTTCTTGCTTTTTGCAGGTCGCTATTTCAAGCCCTGTAAAATACAGGTAATTTGCTGTTTAAATAATTATGAACTAAATTTATGCCAACTTTAAAAAAATAGCTATATATAATAATATATACACAGTGATAGAAATAAGCAGAAATGTTTCACTAGTCCACCAGACAAATATATCAACAAATCTACTTGTCAGACAATACTTTCACTTGTCCAAAGAAATTATTAATTTTATTCAAGTGCAATGACATTATTTTTGATTGCTCAAAATGAAACTGTATTGAAGATTTTCATTGTCCCGGGACAACCATTGAGGTACATTTTGCTTGTCTTCTAAGAAGATTTTCACTTGACAGAAGAATCGGACAAGTGCTTATTTCAAACACTGATATACTGTTTCCTACATATCACATATACACTCCAGAATGCATCTAAATGCAAAATTTCAACTTGTTTTACAGTGAAGCATGCCCCCGAACCCCCTAGCATTTTCACCCCCTATAGCTATGGACTCAGTTTACATCAAAACATTTTGCCAACACTGAACGAAAATCCTGGTGGAAACACTGATATACATGTAGACAAGTAAAGTAGATATTCCTCTGTCAATGAAACAAATCTGTCGGTGCTCAAAGACGTATATATCCATGGTAATGCACATTTTGTAATGTTCACTGGTACTAAATGCTATTGCACTGTGAGTTATAGGGAACATTTTGTTTTCAAAATCGTGATTAACGATATTTCTAGTCAAATGAAAATTGATAAGCAACTACCGTTTAACGTTTTATATTGTGAAGTTGCATAATAAATCACAGTGTGATACGGAACAAAATGTTTCTTGATTTGATTATTATATATGATAAACAAAATATATTATATGTGTGAAAAAACAGTACAATACAATTTACAAATGGTCCATTGCCAAAAATAGGGTTTTTTTTTATCAATCCCAGATTTGTTCCATTGATACAGGAATGGCTACTTGACGTACATTTACTTTATAATTTCTTCAAAAGTAAACTGCAAAGCTAGTCTATTAGCACCCATAACTGTACAATTTTTTTCAATTTATCTCTGGACATGGTGTAATATAAATTAATAATATTACATGTGGTACTGTATATATTTTTCAGTAATACTAATAGTTTAGTTGTCATTAGCAAGCAAATATAAATATATCTCTTCGGACACGTGTGCCTCCCTCTTTAACACTGATAATCACGGTACAATGCATAAGAAAATCTAAGTTTCTTTCGGACACGTGTGCCTCCCTCTTTAACACTGATAATCACGGTACAATGCATAAGAAAATCTAAGTTTCTTTCGGACACGTGTGCCTCCCTCTTTAACACTGATAATCATGGTACAATGCATAAGAAAATCTAAGTTTCTGCAGGACAATATTTTATATGGATAATCACACCCAAATACAGACAGTGCAGTGTTCGAAATAAGCACTTGTACATGAAAATATGTTTGAACAAGCAAATGGTACCTCAATGATTGGCCAATGGACCAGTAAAAATGTCCATTTTTATTTAATTTGTTTGTGTTGTTTAACGACACACTCAACACATTATAATTACGGTTATATCGGTGTCGGACATATGGTTATGTCGAGAAAAAAACCCAGTGGTTAGCTGACGGGGATCGATCCTAGACCAACCACGCATCAGGCGGGCACTGTAGTTTCATTTTGAACAATCAAAAACACTGACATTGCACTTAAATAAAACAAACCATTTATTTGGACAAGTGAAAATATTGGTGAAAATTGTTTTATTAATTTTTTGTTTGTTTTGTTTTAACAACACCACTAGAGCACATTGATTAATTAATCATTGACTATTAGATGTCAAACATACAGTAATCCCAAATATTTGAGGAAACCCACCACTTTCCCATAGACAGGAAAGCAGTGCACATACCACACCCTTTGATCAGTTAGGGTGCACTGGTTTGAATGAGAAAACCCTAATTGATTGCATGGATCCACAGAGATGGTTCGATCCTGCAATGCTCAAGTGAGCACTCAACTGACTGAGCTAAATGACACACACACTCCTACTGGTTAACAAGTAGATTTCTAGATGTAGTAACTTCTCTGGCAGACTAGTGAAAACATTTGCTTATATCTATCACTGATATTCTGTCATTAACTGGTACAGCTTTTACATCAATATTGCTGAATGCTGAAGTGAACTGCAAGAGCTGGGAGTTTCAAATATCATTTACTTTTGAATGTTTAACCTTTACAAAATGACACCCAGTCAATTAACATCAAGTAACATACATGTTAACAAAATTTAAGACTTAAAAAGCTCTTAAAAGCCATTAAAAGCCATCAGTAGTCTGCCTAGAGCTGACAAACTATCTAGTTTGCAATCTTGAGTAAACTGCTAACATTTTGTTAGTGTTATTTCACTCACCAGTAGTAACTGCAGACTCCTCATCCTTTTGTTCAGGACCAGGCTCTGTCTTGTCCGTCTCATCAGCAATGTCTTTTTCTACTGAATCTGAAGAATCAGTTTTAGATTCCGATTCAGAATTGTCTAGTTCTAAATGTAACTCTGCATTCTGACTTATTTCACACTCTATGGCATCTTGCTCAGTGTTTGTAGTCTGTTCCTTGTCATCTGTGTCTGTATCTGTGTCTACACTTGTTAGGCTATTTAGCTTCTTTTCAGCTAGCTTTGGTTTCACTGAGAATTCAGAGATACTCTCAAATAAATTATCTTTTCTACACAATAGTTTCGCGTCTGCCCTAAATTCTGTATCACAGTCCTTGCCAGAAGTCACTGTACATACATCTTCAGATTTGTTTTTTAAACATGTCTTTGTTAATTCAGTTGTTTTGTTATGTTTTAATTTGAACATGATGTCTCGCATAGAATTCCTCACTTTGTCATGAATTGTCAAAGGGTTGAATGGAATGTTATCACAAGAATGTTTTGTCTTATTTTTATCCAAGACAGATGATACATGATTTGCTTCTAACCCTGTAACTGGCAGTGACTTTGATTGTTCATGGTTTGTTGAACTATTATCAACAGAATTATGATCCATGGAATTTATATACATATTTGAATCTTTGCTACATGATATAGTGTTTTCACAAATAGAATCCATACATTCATGAGACGTGTCCATGGAAAGTGATTGTCCTGAATTATCCAAAGATGTTTTGAGTTCATTGGATGAAACATTAACTTTATGAATCTCAGTATTTTTGGTTATTTCTGTTGTAGGTTCTTCTGGAGAATCATCTACCTCCATTTCCGTATCCAAGTCTTGGTCACCTTTCTTTCCCATTTTCGAAACTGCTGATAACGCATCAATATCATGTATAATTTCATCTGTTGACATTTCCTTAGCACCCATCACACAAGCATTCTTAAGACCACCATTTACACTATTTTCTTTCACAAAATGGGAATCAGTCTTTTCATCTGGTGATGATGAAATAATCACAGGTGAATTCAAGGTATCTACAGGCTTGCTAAATCCTTTTGTGTCAGGTAGATTATCTTCAGACAACTCATCAATATTATGAATAATTTCGTCTGTTGACATATCCTTGCCACCTGACACATGATCATTTTTAAATGAGCCATGTTTACCAGGACTGGTAGAAATGGCACTGCTCTTATTAACAAGATCTCCTTCCCCATTTAGTGCATTTAGATTCATAATGGTGAAGGAGTCCTTAGCATCGGAGCAAAACTCGGGCAAATCTGAGCAGCTAATGCCATGATCAACATCTGTACTTGCCATGGACATTTTTGTTGAGCATCCCTGTCCTAATTTGGAATCTAAAAAACAGAAGAAAGACGTATTAAAATTAAAATCTTCATTTTTGACAAATTATGATTTCAGTAATGACAGAACATTAAAATAAATTTATTCTCAGTTGATGATGTTATAGTTACATCATGCTTTTTCGAGGGAGATGTCTAGTTAGACCAGTTTTTGCAGCCATTGAGTGACCATGCCTTCATGACATCACCATCATGGTCACAAAGAAGTTTTACAATTTAATTTTAGTGAGCACATCTCAGCTTGCTTCGTAGTCCGATTCGGATGTATCAAATGTGTGGGTTTTTACAATTTAATGAGTCCATCATGAACTACTTGCTTCGATTCGGGGAAACATGTCGGGAATACTAATTTATCTGACATTACAGGCATGGATAGGCATACAAGTTGAGAGCGCTGCGTAACCCCTCATTGAAATCTGAAGTGCTCCGGGAAAATATTATATATTTGATTGCAAACATATCTTACTGTACAAAGAACAAAAGAATTGGGCACAAGTCTGACAACTTTCGAGGCCCTCTTCTATATTCATACAATATACATGGCGACCTATATTACATAGTTGTAAATATAAACTACATTCAATGATAACCAGTGTAAGGAAATGTATACAAAAGAATGTGTTATATTATATTATGCAAATTATAGGTTTAGCGGGTGAATACAATGCATTGTTGTTTTTTTGGAGAACATAATATCTTGCTCAGCTTCATAATTATTGTGTGGATAATATTTATGCTGGTGAATTTAGCATGAGCTTGGCCATGAGTTTATATTCAGGGGTACTCATATAGTATTACGTCTTTGAATCATTTATATAATTATAACAGACGAATGTATATTTAACAGGTAAGTGGAGGGTGGGTGTTGGATACTTTTCAAGACTTACTCAGGGTCAACGGAGTGTATTTAAAAATGGGGGCGGGGATGAGGCAAATATCTGTCGATCAAAATACATGTATTTGAGAGCCCGAGCATGCTTACCCAAGAACATCTGAATTTTAGGCACAAATATACCGACTGCCTTCTGAACTGTGTAACATGAAAAAGTGGGTGATGTGCCATGACCTCTTGCTATAGGTGTCCTTTATAACGCAGCTAACTCAATCAATACAGGAGGTGTCCTTTTTAAATTTTGCAAATGATCAAGTAATGGAAAATGAAGCGAAACAATTTGATATTTAATTTTGTGTTTGTTTTTTGTAAAAGAAATAATTATTTTAAATTTACAAATTGATATTTCAACTTTATTACTAATGTTAATGAAAGTCTTACTTTTTAAAACAATGTTCTAATTTACTTTTTACTGAACTATATGTGACCTGTCACCTGTGGGCATAACTTGCTTCATGATTCATCCTTTCAGCAATTGCTAAATTTTAGGCCAGACACACCTGTGATCTAACTGTGGGATACACCATGGGTAATGTCAAAGGGACCGACACCAAAGTGTTGTACAATTAAATATTATATATGTGGGATTGATTTATTTATCACAGATATAAAATAAAATATGACACTTGCAACTGATGAAGAACATGTCACTTGTTTCAATGATGAACTCTTCTGGGTAGGGAGACCACACTCATTTTTGTTAACAAATTATTATTAGTTACTTCAGATTAATGAAACCTTGGCAAATGTATTTTCTAAATCTGTAATTTCTGTCAAACACAGTTTGTAACATGCAACTAGTTTTCTGTCTGAATGATTTCGAAATATGCAAAATAGCAGCAATTGACACTCGGTTTCTCATTTCCGGTACAAAACTGGTCCACTTTAATTTGACCACACAGTCGTTGCTATGCACCGTAGACAGATATACGTATAATGTACAGAAAAGGCCGATTTTCTCGTTACCAAATGTAATCAAATATGTTCTACTTTTTTCTCTCTCTTTTTTTTTTTTTACAGATTCGGAAAAATTCGTTTAACATAATATTACGTCATTAATAGGAGGAATTTAAAGAAAAAGAAAATGAATTAGCATTTTGACCGCTTTTAAAGTTAAAATACAACAAAAGCATTACCTGAACTACGGCTATGAAAAAATTGTAGGAGTAGTCATAAATTATGGTACGAAGGAAGTAGATAACTCGACTAAGATTATGTTCAGAATAATTCACAGAACCATGGCCACCATCTTGAATTTTTTAATTATAAACTAGTGACCACGATAAAATTTAAAGCCATTGTTCCTACTCCACGAACACCAATAACCAACATCAGTACAAGTATAATTACAAATATAAGCCTATAGTTTAAAATAAGATTCCAAAAACTTACTTGGTGCATGTAAAACCGACACTTAGTTGCACATGTGTTTACCTTTAACAAGCGATTTCATTGGTGGAATCGGTTTACAACATAGACAATGCCTGGCTGAAAATTTTCACATTACATCATTTATGTTTGAAATTTTCAGTCAAAAACAAAATGCCTGCAATCCATGTTACTAAAAGCTACCAACTGTAACATAATATCATTTACAGCTACACTGGCGTAAGACAAAGGCGATCGCAACGCCACCTTTTTTTTTTTTTTTTTTTTTGTTTCATATTTAATAATATCACTTATATTCTGTTTTTGTAAACCCTTCCGTCTTTATTGAAAGCCAAACTTGGTCAATCTGTGACTCATAAATAGTCAAAAGCAATACACGAATAACTACGTGATAAAAACCAGTTATTTTATTTAACAAGGTCGATAACTCTAGAGTCTATACTGAATAAAGCGTAACGAAGTAGTTTCTTCTTCTTTTTTATCATTCATTGTAGACCTTTAAGTGTCTTCTGGTAACACACACTTTGCATTTAAACGGGCCTATGCTGACTTTGCTTCCATTGTTAGATAGTCTCGACTAACAACGCCTGTCCGATGACAAAAACTGCATATTCAATACATTTTCTTGTTTAGTATATCGGTATCTATATAAGCAAGATGTCTGTTGTCAGTCCTAATGTTTGTAGCAGACCAAACCGGATTTTACCTCCATATAATTTAATACGTACAAAATAAATAAATATGATTATTATTTATTTTTTTAAATTACAACGTATAATACATTTTTTTAATAAAGCACACACACTTACAAACGTTAGCCCACGATCGCAATAATGTAATAATTATATAGTCCTATAGACAGTTACTCTAACCAATAAAATATACTTAATACGTAATTATAGAGCTCCCCATCATTCCCCTGAGACCATTTCAAGGAGATTTTTAACATGTGAATTTATATGGTATCAATATACCATAATCTAAGTTATTCTGCTCAATTCAGTATAAAATTATACTCTATA
>JAECMU010023427.1:0-13337 GCA_016106625.1 Dracogyra subfuscus | reverse complement strand
GGGGGTCAAACATTTATTTTTATTTTTATTTTCATATTTATTTTATTAGTAGCCTAATAACTGTAGCATTTATAATATCTCTATCTAGTGCCTCGTGTATAGGACAGCCACTCCTGAGGAAATCCTTTACTGGTGATTTCATCCCTCTTGCATCATCACAAGGAGGACTGCCACTCCCAGACTAGTTTACTGTAGCATGCGCAGTTCTACCTTTAGTCTCTTTGTACTGCATTATTTCTGAGAGAATGCAAGTCAAGGTGCAAACATCGGCTGTTCTAGCATAATGCTGCATTATGTTTTCACCCCTGGATTATAATGAGATTTAAGCTGTATAATTTAATGGTAATTTGTATTTATGCTGGATTTCTTTTCGAAAAAAAAAGTTATTTGAGTTGGTATGGGTTTTAAACTTAATAAATTGTTTTTATATGAATTTTAACTTTATTCATTTTGTCGGTTTCCTTTTGACGTAAGGGGACTAATATTCAGCAAAGAACATTCAAGTTTGATTTTCACTGTGCAATTGAATTTTAATATCATAACTGGAGGACTAGAGAAGGGCCAGTAATATTTTTCTTCAAATGGCCCTGATGGCAAGCATGGTTTTGATGTTAATTTTCAACCCTGATATAAATAGCCTAGGATAACACTTGGTATCTTAGAGAATTAAATAATGTGTTTATTAGTAACAGTTTGCATTTTTTAATGGTACACTAAATAAAATATATTAATTTATCTAGAGTAGTTAATGGTATTTTCGCTTGTAAATAAACATTGCAAATTATATGTTAATTATTGTTAATAGTGATAGCCATATTAAACTGAGTCATAACCAACACTGCAGAATCATCTCCCCTTGCCAGATGCATAACATACACCTGCACATGTGCAGACCATATATCCTCGTTTTTGATTCTGCAGTCCTACATTGTAGTCACGTTTGTCGTAGCTTATAAAAACTATGGTGAACCATTGTTTAGTGTTTGGATGTATCAAAGCAGCAGATTTTCCGAACTTTAAACAAACCGATATTCAGTGGGTTGGCATGGAAGTGGTTCTTAAACAGAACCTGTGCATAATGGAAAGGACCACCACGATGGGATAGGATCTGCAGTGACCACTTCATCCCTGAGGATTACGAAAATTATTGAAAATGGTCAATAAATATGACACCTATTTTCCCAATGGCACATTCTACAATGGCACATGATACCCTGGGTAGGTAAAAAGCTGGACTTATCTTGATGGCTTTGTTGTTACACCATTGGACTTACGGCAAGTAGCTATCAGTCTCAAGTTGCACGTAAACAAATTACAAAAAAAGTTATTCACAAAAACGCTGTAAATGTAATTAAGTTGGATGTAATTAAGTTTAAAGGAAATATTTGTTTGGGTAATATCTTCCTTATCAATTCATATATATTCATCAAACCTTGGATAGAAGAACAACTTGGAATGGCAGTGGATCACATACTAGTACCATATCTAGGTCACCATGACCTACTTTTTGCACATTAAAGGAAATTTTTTGTCCAAGCCAAGTCTTACTTACCAGTTTGTATCACACTGAATAATTACTGGGCTTCTCCAACACATTCCTGATGGACAGATCATGTACCTCACTGCTACTCTTGTTGATCATTTTAAATAATGCTCAACATTTGAAATCATGTCGGCAAAATTGTCATTGAAAATGCATCGCTCCTCCCCTGGCCTAGTCATTTTCTTCATTTGGCTAGCTTTCCAAATGTCCTAAACAAGCAGTTAAGTTATCTGGGTTTGCAGGACAGCGTGTTTGAATCTTAATTATATAAAAGCATGAAGATAAATCATAATGATATAAAACGAAATGAACCAGTGAACCATACACAGATTAAAATTTGATTTGATTTCTGCCATGCATAATGATTTTGCAAATTATACATACATTTTTTATTATTTTAGGTATACCATACATCACTGACTGTGTAATGGCAGAAATCGAAAAGCTTGGAAGTAAATATAGAGTTGCTCTTCGGTAAGAGATGAGTTTTCAGTGAGGGTAAACTATATATAATAACTGTATTTCTTTCATTTTTATATTCAAGTTGATCATCACTTAATACATTTTGAAATTTGTTTCCGTTTTTAATATATTCACAATAAAAAGTCGCGTTTTTTCCATTGCTTGTCAAACAATCTGTTAACTCCCACGCCAACATATCTTAAAAAATGCAAATCAAACTCCGTGTTTGAAAAGATAATGTCAGAATATATTTGGAATAATAATGACATAAAAATAAATGGAAATTCAATATTCTATAGAAGGAGAGATAAAATTTATTAATGATCTATTTCACAATAGAGGTAAATTTTCATCATGAATTTAATTTGGCTTTTAATATCAATACTAATTTTTTAACTTATGATGGTGTAATTAATGCAGTAAAACAATATTTAAAATTGTGTAAAGTTATTACTGAAAAATAAGCTGCAGTCTCCTATATTCCTATATAATATTACAATGTTAAATACAACTGTTAGAGAAAGCAAACATTACAATAATATTTTACTAAATTTGTCATTCTCAAAATCAGCGTACAACTTAAAATGAGAAAACATTTTAACCTGTACTTTTTCAGATTCTGATTGGAAAAATATAAATATAATTCCTTTATGCTGTGCTGATAGTAGTGAATTGCGCTGGTTTCAGTTTAAAATAATTCATAATATACCAGGTACTTCATGTTAATACCTATTTATATAAAATTGTTTATATTTCTTGTTCAAAGTGTAACTTTTGTAATTTAGAACTTGGTACAATTATCCATTTATTTTGGAAATGCTCTTTAGTCAACTCAATTTGGACTGATATTCAGAACTGTATTCATGTAAAAATGGGCAGCAACATTAAATTTAATAAAGAAAATGTAATGTTTGGTTTCAAAACCAGAAATAATGATCGCGTTAATGCCATTGTTCTTGTTAAAAAACAGTTAATATTTAAAAGTCAGTTCAGTGCACATGTACTCAGTTTGAAATGGATCCAAAAAGAGTTGACCGAAGACTATTATGTGACAAAAGCAGCAGATTTTTCCGTGTGCAATTATGATAAATTCACAAAATTTTGGTTAATTTGTCACAATTTATTTAAAACTTCGATTTTTTTTTTTTTTTCCTCTTCTTTTTGATACTTAGTATGTCCTCGGTCTCCTTTTGAATTTTTCATACATGTATGTTGGATTATTAGTCAGATATATTTGAATTTCTAGCTAAATATATCTTTAACTACTTTATTTTTCATGTAGTTAAATATCTCTTTGTCATATTCACTGTATATAATAATATATGTATGTGGATATCATGTCCATAAAAATGGGAATAATAAAAAATAAAATAATTGTATGTATCCTAAAACAAAACAAAAAACAGAATGGCATTTCACCATTCAATGCAATTGCACACATGAAAATGCATTAATATGTTGATATATGTATTCTGCTTGTTTTGTATATAATTCAATTTAAGTTATTAGTTCTGTTTTATGTAGCTAAATAATATATGACTCCATTGTGGCAAAGTGATGTCACAATGCCATCTTTTAGCCCTTTATGGAGCCAGAAAGAAACAAAAACTCCACTACTCTCGCATTATATGTACACAGTTGTGCATTAATGTCATCTGCCACTGCTTTGTAAATCTCAGGCCTAACATGAAGTGTATTCACACGATGCATTGCTTATACACTATCAAAAACCAAAACTAAATACAAGCAATAAGATAACTATGAATATCTACACATAAGCTGGAAATAGAAAAGAGAATTCAGACTTTGCAGATTATGTGGAAAAGAAATACAGAGCGAAATCCCATTTTATATGCAAATGTCCCATACTGGGAAATACGTAGAAGTAGAACATAAACATTAAGTGATTCTGACAAAGTAAAACTTATTCTTGAATGTAATCCAAAAAACTACGCTACGAGTATCAAAATTCATACACAAATTAATACTATGAAGATAAAAAATCTCTGCAGACTCCTTGCCCAAGTCATAGGAATTGGTTAAATAGTATAGTGTACAGCTGTTTGGCAGATCATTACTATATTGTTATCTTATAATATTGAGTGTGTGTGAGTGAATGTCAGTATAAATGTATGTGTGTATGTATAGTTATGTCTTTGTGGCATATGGATGCAGATATGTGTATTAAATCTCTGTTTACTGTTACAACTAGTTCATATGTTTGCTTTCTCATTCATTTTTTGGGGCGAGAAGTAGCCCAGTGGTAAAGCACTCGCTTGATGCATGGTCAGTTTAGGATTGATCCCCGTCGGTGGGCCCATTGGGCTATTTCTCATTCCAGCCAGTGCACCACGACTGGTATATCAAAGATCGTGGTATGTGCTATCCTGTCTGGGAGTAGAGTAGAAAAGAGTAGCCCATGAAGTGGCGACAGCAGGTTTCCTCTCTCAATATCTGTGTGGTCCTTAACCATATGTGTAACGCCATATAATCGTATATAAAAAAATGTGTTGAGTGTATCGTTAAATAAAATATTTCAGTTATTGGTTGCAGTAATATGGTAGTGATATTCTATGGTAATAAACATACATAATATATAAAATTATAAGTGGTAGCAGTATATATGCCACTTTTCCAGAGCTAGTGTTCCTCACAATTATAATATGCTTTGTATTCATTGCTTTCTTCAGAATTGCCAAAGACCCACGATTTGTACGCTTGCCATGTTTGCATAAAGGAACATATGCCGATGATTGTTTGGTCCAACGAATCACACAAGTAAAACATATTTGATTTTACTCTTATAATTGCATAGTTTCAAGAGTGCTAAAGTTGTCACCTATCTTAAGTAGCCACTTTACTTAAATAGCCACTTTTTATTGTCCACCACCTTCATAAAACCGATTTGACTAATGTAATTTTCTGCAGTATTGAGTTAATAATTAAACTTCTATTATAATCATTGCAGTTTAAAAGTCATCACGTTGTTCCAGTTGAAGCAATTTGAATCTGTTCATTTCTCGATTAATGTAAAAATTTACCTAAAGAAAATAACAAAAAATCATCAAATAAGGTATTTGTATTTATTAATTGTTATAAATGTTATGCACCTGGAAATAAATTAATCACCACCACTTGGAAGTATTTGTCTGTGCCGACTGGTGTAAACCAAATATTGAGGGTTTTTATCTCCATTTAGTTATTATCATACATGTGCATGCATCTTTACTGAGGTTTTTTCCATTAGAATACATTAAATATTGATGTAATGACAGTCTTACTTGCCATCAGTCTTATTTCACGATCCTCTGTTTACAGAGAACATTAATGGCATCCATGAAATGGTCACAATTACTTGTGAAGTATAAGTCACATGGTCAGACATAGGTGGTGCTTAATTATTTCCAGCTTTATACATATAAACCTGATTAAATACATTAAATTTCCATTACAGCACAAATGTTACATTGTTGCTACTTGTGACAAAGATCTCAGACGGAGAATACGGAAGGTACCGGGAGTGCCAATTATGTACCTGTCCAAGGGGAAGTAAGTTGAAGCATTGTAATACGATATCTGTGAAGTAGGTTACAGTATCTTCTGTGTCATGATATCTTTTCACTAGTCATTGATTTTACATAGGCACAATGAGAGGTGGGGCCAGAATAACCAGTAAACCACACATTTCAATACTTGTTAATTGATTTTCCAATAAAATATATCTGAATTATATTTCACTCATGCTTTATTAGGTTTCATTTCCGTCCTTTTGTTTGTAAATGCATATGGTTTATTAAACTGCAAATGGTCTATTAAAAATTTTCTCAAATGTATTTGTGCATTTAATATGTAGCAGTATTAATTTTATTGCAGCTGACCATCTTTACTATTTGTTCTATTTCAGATACTCTATTGAAAGGATGCCTGATGCATTTGGAGCTCCTAAAACATAACAGCTGTGCAAACCCACTTTTTAAAAGAAAATTTATTGTAAATTAAGATTTGTTACAAACATACCTTTCAACTTGTTTTGTTCTTTGTAATTTGCATGACATGAGATTTCCAAATTGGATCAAATGTGAAGTAAAACGTGACATGACTGCCATTCATAATTAATTGCAGTTTGATGAATTAAAGTTCATCGTAATGAGCCAGGTACCCATTTATGTTTTAAATCAGGCTTGGGGATGCATTACATTGTTTGTTAAAAATTGCATGTAATAGTTGTCTCTGTGCTAATGATAATAAGAACAAACTGATATACATATAGAAAGTAAAATAGTTGTGTATACATTGTGGATACACATTATTTCCAAATAGTTTATTCACAAAGACTAAATGGGAACAAACATCAGAATACAAATTTTCTTGAATTCCAGACAGAAACTGTGTGTGCTTAAAATGCTATTTCCAAATGTTATGCAAAATATTGATCATTGGTGTTGATTTTTCCTTTTAAAGTACAGTCAAACTTCGATAACTCGATTTTGAAGGGGATGAGAAAATAGTTTGAGTTTCAGGGAGTTCGAGTTTCTAAAATTACTATACAAGAGTTCAAATCTGAAACAGGAAGTAAATGATATAATGAACATTGATGTATTTTGCATGAGATGGCAAAACGTAACTAACAAATAAAACTCTGAATGCTGATTAACATTTGTTTTTAAAAAAAGTATTTTAAATTATTTAAATTATTTTTATTATTTTAAATAACAAAAAGCATTACTGCAAATCAGGAACTAACATTTATAAAAGAAGGAAAGAAAGAAACTGTGGTTACAATTATTACAAGTGCTCTTTGAAGTTAACCAAACTGTGTCTGTAATTATGTATTACATAGCAAGGCTCTCCACCATGTACTAACACCCACAACTAAAGACAGGATCAGTTTCTTCTACATAGTCGGTGATCTATTATTCTGTAATTATTACCTTAATCCTCGACTGCCCAGACCACCCGAGACAGGTGCTGTCTGTCTAATTGACCTGATTGACAATTCATTTGTCTTAAAATAGTATCTGCAATAACAACATGACCAATCCACTCGAGTTTTAGGGGTGCATAACCTATTAAATCTTTATGGCGGGACCAAAGAAGTAGGTTGAGAGATTGAGCTTATCGAGTGTTCAAAGTTTGAGTTTTTGAAGGTCGTTATTACTAGTTTGTATAGGAATTCGGCTTGGACCATCACTTCAGGTTGAGGATTGAAACTGGAGTTATTGAAGTTGGACTATATCACTACTGTAGTTAGTACTGCACCATTTGTAATTATCATTTGACATCGGCGTAATGGAATTGCACTGTACTGGACTGATTTTGTGAATGTCTTGTTTAGACTACCCAGTTGCATTTTCTCTCTGGCTAAATGATACATATCTTTATAGAACATCAAAAAGACCGGTACCGGTACTTCCATGATACTTGCAGAATCGTCAGTGCACTTTTATCACAAACACTTTGATGCAAATGATCAAATACAACTTTAATACAACCAAAACTGACAATATATAATATATATTCCAGCAGTGTTGAAAAACAAATGTACATTCATTTCTTCTCGTCACATTTTAAACTATGGCTATTTTGTGTCTTACAAAAGGTTACTCCCCATCACTTAAGATTGTGATGTCAACATCAAAACATGGGAGGTTTTTTGGGAGTGGGTTTCTTTACCATTGTAGTTTAAAGTTAAATGTCGCCTCTCTGTTTTTATAGTATCATTACCTGAAGCAAACCAGCAACACAACTAGATTTTTAAAATATACTTAGGTTTTAAATGTGTTTTTGTTATAATATTACTGTATATTACAGATATAGACATATATGCCTATAGGTTAGAGGGTTTTGAAAGAACTCGTCAAAATTTTGAATCATGATTTTTCATCTAGAATTATGTATATTTTTTCCATTTAAAGTGCACTCCCCAAAAAAGTTGAAAGTTTGTTTGCTTTCTAGAACTCATTGATGGATTGATTAATTTTTGGCTATTGGATGTCAACCATTTGGTAATTTTGAGAGAGAAAATCTGCTACATGTTTTCATTAGTAGCAAGGAATCTTTTATATGCACCATTCCATTACCTCGGATATACCAGTTTTGGTGCACTGGCTGGAATAAGAAATAACCCAATGGGCCCACAGATTAGGGTCAATATTTGACGGATTGTGCGTCAGGCGAGCGATTACCACTGTTTATCACATCCCAAGGATGGAAACAAACAAAGGATCACACAAATAGTAACTGCAAATCGTCGTGTGAGCCAGAAGGTCGTAAGCGGCAGATATGACCTAAAACAAGGTATTTTTTTCGCGTATTCGGAATCGCCATCCCTGATTAAATATTGTCACAAAAACAAAAATCGTAGCTGTGCCCCTAATAGCATCGCTAATACAGAAGGATTTAAATGGTCGTAAGTGAATCACAGATAACAATTTGCACGAAAATAGACGTTACTCAGATTTGCTTTCTGTCCATTATGTGAACACGACTGGTTGTATGTGGTAGATACACTCTTTTAAAACTGTTTATATAATTATGTTTGACGTAGGTCGTATGTCGCAAATACGACGCATGTGCATTCTTTGCTATTGGTCTGTGATAGAAATTACAATTACTAAGTACAATACACCATACATTTTGTCAATGTTTTTATGTGCTTTGACGACAGGACTCTTATATTTAATTAATTATTGTACACAAGGACACAGAAATTGAGTTTTGTTAGGAATCTGGTAAATCTAAATGTTACTTGAATTATTAAAGATCATTTTCAGGTTACAAAAGTTCAAATTTGCATATAACCATATAAAATGGTACAAAGGTGATTATATGAAATGCAGTAAAATTATTAAATATGTTGGGGTTTTGGTGGGGTTTTTTTTAATTAATTAATTAATTAAAATATTAAAATAAAAGTACATATTTGCACGCACGTACACACACAGAGTGGGATTGTACTAGAATTTGTTTTGATTTGGCCAATTTTCAAATATGTAGAATATTTCTTTGAAAACTATTAAAATATGGTTATTTTGAGAATTATTTTTAAGCCAGACTAAATGTAGCCATTTAGTAAAAAGATTAGCAATTGCCTAATTTGGCAGTGGACACGGTGAGCCATGCATGCATTTAATAAATGCACACCTTATGAACATTTCAGAAGAATAACAGTGCTACTTTTTACATGCCAAATAAACCAAAGTGATTTCTTATCGGGCTCGTAACTGGACACCCTAACACCAAGGTGCAAACATACGGGATCACCACTTACGTCCAGAAACACAAAAACACAAAACATCTGTTGTGGCATGAATCATAGATCTGGCAGCAGATGACATAGAATATGATCTAATATACTAGTAATTTGACAGCACCAGACTAAACAGACACTGCTTTGGTGTGTGATGGACCTTAGTTTTTCAATGTTTTGAAGTATGGCTCTAGAAACGATGTGGTCCATAAACCCTGGCTTAAACTTGTATACCACTGACTCGATGACTAAAGTAAATATTTGTCAACATTGAGCACCAAATGCATCTATGTAGCCGGTGCACGTATGGACCTATTTGGCTTCATCTCACTAGAGAGAACCATATCCAGAAAACCAAGTAAGCTGTTAATAGTGCCTGTAAGAAGAACTTGGTGTGGTTCCTTGCAGGGCGAAAATGTCCAGAGGATCGGCGAATCCCAGTGTAGACCGATTTCCCAGAAGATGCCGGGTATCTGCCCTTCTCAAAGCACCAGCCACAAACGTTAACCACAGTGTTTGAAATCTTCAAACAGTCGGAACTAATCGGGAATAAACTACTAATTGAAAGATTATGGTAGTTATGGATCAAACGCTTTTTGTAAAAGCTACTGAAAGAAATGTAGCACGTTTTAAACATTCTTCTAAGGTGTCCATCATTTGGGTCCATGATTGTAAGCACTGTACGTCTGTCGTGTGCGCAGGAGTTTGCGAAGCAAGCTCTTTCGTCCAAGACAGAAAGTTGGGGGGGGGGGTGTATAGGAGGGACCGCCTGCACTGGCAGATGCAAGGGAGCACCAGCAGTCTGATCAGGATCGATAGCAGGCGGGGTTGTTGGTGGTGGGGCTATGGAATTTTGAATGGAGCATTAATTATGCCAAAGAGAAAAGGTGTGCATTTCAGTATGAAGGATTTTTGGCGCAATTTTTGAACGGTCGGCCGAAAGAAAAAAGGATACATAGCTAATATAGTTTTGGAGTTTAATAGATCGAGAGTAGCTTCCATGTAGTTGTTAGCTTTGTCTTACCCCTATACTGTCTACACCGGCATGCGACCATACCTGTACTGTCTGCCAGTGGTCACCTTTTAAACAATGACTGCGGTCCTCGGTAATTAGGACATCACAGAAAGTGTTAAGAAATAATCGCGCCTCTTTGAAAGCTTAACAAACAATGAACAACACCTGTAGTAACGGGTATAGGTACCAAGATAAAGCGTATTAGTATTTATATGCGTTCATACCTGCATTGCATCATACTGATCTGTCTAAAACAATAAATTCAGATCCCTATTTTATGTGATGTTAATCAATAAAATTGTTCTATTTATTCTGCTTGTTGTTTTAAATGCGTTCTGGTCTGAGCACATTTTTATTTTATTTATTATTACATTCAAATGTTAATATCCCACTTTCAAAAGTCGGGACTGAACTTGTGTTCTACTTGATTGAAAACATATTTTATTGCATATAATGTATACACAAAAGGATTGGGCACAAGTTCTACTTCTCACAGGTAGGTAGGTAACTAGGTTAACGTGCTTATATACCACTTCATCACCAACCAAGGTACTATTAGAGAAAATTTAGCGTCCATTAAGAATTCGTTGTTTTCCTAAAATCATTCTCTGCTGTCGGCATGTTGACTTACTAACAGAACGCCGGTGTGGTGTCTTCCCCCCCCCTCCCCCCTNNNNATGTGTAGCGTGCTTGTTTAGGCAATTTGCGCACTGTATTTGCCTAGTGCAAGGGAAGTTGACATGACACCTTTGTACTGTGTATTAATAATATGCCATTTATAAGCGTGGACCTTTAAGGGCTTGCCAAATGTGAAATGTTTATAAAGGGAAATAACTCTCGTTGGTATGGTGTTCTTTCCTACTCTTTTGTGGGAAGATATCATGATTAGTCTATTACGGAAGTGGATTATTTTAACGTGATATTTGTTATTTTGTAATGATCCTTCGTTTGATTTTTAAAAAGCCTGTTTTAGGAATAGGATTATATACATTAAATGGTGTAAAACCTTTATTTCAGAACAAATGTCATGTAAACGTAGAGTTCGGCAAATGTCCCCCAAATCAGTACAGAATTGCGCCACTGAAGAGACTGGTAAAATGTAGAGTCGATCCCGATGGTGGCAAAGCTGAAATTAATTTAAGAGCGTTTTTTGATTTGGTCAGGTTGTTTAGAAGATATATACAATTACTACCAAAATTAGTGAAATCAGTTATGTCGGGCAAGTGCGAGACGGCAGAGGTGTGCCCACCAGCAGCTGTTAGGGGAATGACGAAGCTGGATAAGAATGCTTTCAGAAAGACTGTTCTCATACCAGCACTAAGAATTCCAGTAAAATCTATAAAAGACCTCTCAAAGCTCATGAAATCTTATTTCTTAAAAATGCCTAAAGTTAAGCCAATTGCAGTACTGTCCGAATGTGATCCAGATAAAGCTTGCAGCAGGCTGCTTCTCTTAAGTCCAGCTAAGTGTTCGTGTATAGGTGACCTTCCAGAACAAGCCAAAAGCATGTTGATCAAGCATGGTGTGGAGATGGAGAAATTAACATATTTTGCACTTGATCTGAAGTATGAGAACTGGAGCATCCCTGATGTATTAAGGGCTGTTTTGCCAGACGATGCAGAAAATGTATCCGGTTTCAGTGTCATTGGTCACATTGCTCACCTAAATCTGAAGCCACAGGTTGAAGACTACAAGTTCTTGATCGGTAGGTCCAGTTCATATATATATTATATATCAGGGCTGGCTAAAAGTACTCATCAGCTAGGACGAGTAAAATCTACAGTACAGTCCTCCAAAGGGTAACTAAAATTTCTGAACACATACTACCTCTTTACCCCTTTTGTACACTTAAGATTTTTGTAATTGTGTAGTTTGCAGCAAGCATCGTCCACCAAAGCTTGGCCAAGGCAGTGAAGCTGTTCATAGACTGATTGCGTGTGCAAGTAAGAAAATTATAACTGACCCACCCCCACCCCACCTCACTCTCTTTCGTTCTCTCTCATCCCCTATGTACAGTGTGTGCGTGTCAGGACCCTGGATTTCACAGAAACAATAAGTTTCGGTACCGTGTCTATAGGCCTTTTTCCAATTCTGGGTTCCAGACTAATGTCAGTAAAATCACAAAACCGAACTTTCATTTCACATGATTATAATTATATTGAATACAGAACGGAGTTGAGCCAGAGTGAGCAGAAAACTATCAGCTTGACTGGTTTGTGCACTTCACAGTCAAAATGGTTGGGAACCATTCATATAGTCCACAAATGTTAGTGAAACATTTGCAGGGTGAACTTGGGAGGCTGTATTTGACCGGAAGTATGACCATGTCTTTGAATAAATTCCCCACCTTTTTGAAGGCATTTAAGAAATTAGGCCTTTATTTGTAAATCATGGTATTCAGGGGTGTGGAAATATAAAAAATCTTCAGTTGTCCCAGGACAAGTAGATTGTCTAAATTAGGGGTGCAATGATACGGTCAATAAACCGTATTGTGATATATTGCAATATAAGAAACCGTATTGCGATATGTATTGCGATATAGTTGATATTATTTATATTTAATATTTATGGTGTTTTTTTTATATAAAATAAGGATGCATGCATTTTTTAATGATCTTTATTAGTTTCAGGTGTCAGGTTAAATGTTTTAGGCCATATTTTTCTTCAAGAATATGAGCATGTCCACAACTTCAGGATTGTGTGCGGCCCTCTGTGCTGTGACAGTGTCCCCAGCTGTACTGAACAAGCGTTCTGATGGTACTGATGTGGCTGAAATACGCAACCATTTCCTGGCTAACTGTGAGAGAAGAGGAAACTGCCAGTGGTGTTCTTTCCACCATACCAATGGGTCTTCTGACACCGGTATAAGCACGTGACCTTTGAAGACATCAATTTAGAATATTACCTGTTCCAAGTTGGATTTCTTGGGTAACATCTCCTCCTTTATAAATGAAAACAACATCACCTAAAATGGAGGTTAAACCACCACTGGCACAACTAGACTGAGCGGGCAGCATGGCCCAGTGGTAGAGTGCCCGCCTGATGCGCAGTCGGTCTAGGATCGATCC
>JAECMU010023408.1:0-15475 GCA_016106625.1 Dracogyra subfuscus | reverse complement strand
ATTGGCAGTTGGGACACTTGATCCAGTGTTATAGAAAAGGTCTGCTATGGCAGTGAGTTTCTTCTCTAATTATCTGTGTATATCACTAATTAAAATGTGTTGAGTGCATGGTTAAATAAAACATCTCTTTCCTTAATCTTGGCCCAGTCGTTCGAAACATAGTTAACTTAACCCTGGTTTTAACATTTTCCTTTTAATTATTATATCATAAATACAAAACAAACTTTAAATTGCACTATATGCATAGATACCTTTGATTGTTTGACATTATATTTTCAATGATTATTTGTATCAATTCAGTTGGGGTTTTTTTAACATTTCTGTTAACTATATGGTTAAGCTAACTAACTTTTGGACAATTGGCCCCTTATATTGAACGTAATAAACACACAAAACTAGTAACATCTGAATTCTAATGTTTTCTAATAATGCAATGATTCTGAACTCCTGGACTAAAGACTCCCTAAGGTTTAGTGGAAGGAAATGTATTTAAGAATGCACTCAACACATTTTATATACGGTTATATGGCATCAGACATAAGGTTTAGGACTACACAAATATTGAGGGAGGAAACCCACTGTCACCACTTCATGAGCTACTCTTTCTCGATTAGCAGCAAGGGATCTATTATCCCACAGACAAGATAACACATACAACAGTCTTTGATATACCAGTCGTGGTGCACTTGCTGGAGCAAGAAATGCCCAATGGGCCCACCGACAGGGATCAATCCCAGACCGTTCGCGCAAGTGCTTTACCACTAGGCTACATCCCGTCACTGAGGGTTTAGTGATGCCTTACTAATAGGCCAAGGAGTACACGGACTGTAAAGAGGCAATGAACCACTGTCTGTGTCTTATGTTATTTGATAATGTCCATGTCATATAATGTTATTCTTCATACAAAGTGTGTTTTGTATATTTTGTATGCCCACGGGAATCCGTCATTTCATTATCGTTTGCAGATTGTCTGTCTGAACATGCTAAAGCAGTTGTGTTATACATCACCTCATGACAGTATGAGTCCATTGGTATTATTACAGTATGCTTGTAGTGAAGTGTAGTTGGTATGTCCTCAGGTTTGTGAACATACAGGTACATTTTGTTTGCCGACTTTTTCATCTAGCAATTTTTAAAGGGACTATCCTGAGTTTGTAGCCATTTTAAAAGTGTTTTTGTTTTTTGTAAATAAAATATTTTTACATTTATTAAATTTACAATTTACTTACATGTCTCGTATAGAATTTAAACATCTCTATAACCAATGAATTTCTGGACATCGTAATGTTGTGTAACATCTCAATATTAATTTTTGTCTAAAAATAATTGTGTACTTGTAAATTTATTAAAATATTTTGGCCAAAGGCCATTCCAAAAATATTATCTGTATAATGCTTTATATTAAATTTTGTTTAAGGTAAATAGTGTTTTTTTAAAACAGGATGCTTGAGCTGAAAATAATATTTAACCAGTGGATATTGTGAGTGAACAGATCTAGATTTTAATTTCATTTCGTATAAAATTAAGAAACTTCACTTCATCCTTAAAACAACTTTGTGTGTGCTTAAGTGAAAACTCAAAAGGAATTTCAAGTTATTAAGTTATACTTGAATATTGTTTAGGTTATTAATTGGGACACAAGTAAAATATTTTATTATGGAATATCCTTTAGCAAGATGGGTGATAAAACTCATTTACCATGGTCTGCATGTTAATTCATCTTTTATTCTACATTTATTAACTTAAGCTACAGTCTCATGTATATTTTATAATATTAAATATTTAGAATTGATCGTCCATGTCTATGGTGCTTCTTATGACATACCGGTACTATTCTTCTGTTTAAATTGACTTCCAAGTTCTTGAGTAGTGCAGTATCCTAAACAGGACACAAGACTTGTATGATGCATCAAAACATTTTATTTGACTATATTATGATAACTATTGATAGTTAAAATAAGACAACTAAAACTTACAACCCCTGGAATTTAAAAAATGAATATAGTTGATAAAAGAAAGAAAAAAAGAACAGTGGAGAATTTTAAATCATATGGCATTGCCGATTGCTGTGGGCAATTAAGAAAATGTGTACAGCAAAAACAAATGTGCCATGGAAAAAAAAAATGCAGGTCAGAATTTTGAACAATGGCAATCTCCACAAAATTGCTGACTGCTGTGGTAATTGCCGGGCTTTATGTTATAGGATTTTGTAGATGTAATTTCAATACCTAATATTATTCATCTCATAGTTGGTAGTACCTGTAGTTAATATATAAAGAAATATGGGTATCTGTACCACTTTTATTTCCAGTAATAAATTCATGTCTGTGTTGTTGGGTGGAAATGCTTTTGTGGGGTGGGTTTTTTTGTTGCTTTACATTGTAAAAGATTATAACAACCACAACCATGTGAAAACCACACATTTGGAAATTATAGTTTTGTTTGAATTTAATTTTATGATAAAATGCTCATTATAATAATGGTCTGTATAATAGAACTTTATATAATTTTTAAACAATACTAACCATACAAATGATTGTGAAACCATATACTATAATATTTGAAAATAAGTTCATAACACACTTCCAGTGCTAAATTGCTAACAAAATGTTTTGGTTGAGTTTTTACATTGGTCATTTCTTAATATATTGAATTTTGTTTTTAAGAATTAGCTTGAAAATAAAAATGGCTACCGGTACATCAAAAGGTACCAAATAGTAATACTGCAAATGTTGTGTAGTATTATGGTTTTCAGTTTTTGTATACTGAACATTCAGGAAATAGAATAAACTCAGAACCAGTATTATAAAGTTTATTTCACTTGGGATATTACGTGTTTATTATCCTTAATTTATGATCCATAAAATATTAACTTAAAATAATATTCAGTCAAAAATATATACATTTCTACCACCCAGAAAAACCATTATTGCTGTAAATACATCACATAATGTGCCATTTGTCTTGTAGTGCACTATAACTTTGGTATACTTTGCAGGGCTAGCTCTGGCACTCGTGAATTTCTAAAACAGTTGGCAGATTTTTTTAATTTGGTGAAATGTTTTCCATGTAATAATTGACATTTTGTTACAAAAGTTTTCTGCTATTTTTGAAGTTTAATAAATAATTTGGTGAAATGTTCTACTCACCCAGAGCTAGCCCTGCTTTGGTTCGTTTAGGACATAATTCTTCACATTCAAGACATTTTGGTAATCAAAAGAACATAACATTATTTTTTTGACCAATTCTGTAATGCTTTCCTGCTATTTCTGTAATCATGATTATTATGAACCCACAATACATGTGGTTCAGACAACAAAACTAAAACTATTTGTTGATATGGGTTGGATAAATTGTAGTTAAGAAATGTTAAAACATATACATGCCAGTAGTTTGTCTTCATGTTTGAATGTTTTTTAAGTTAGCATTATTATTATATGATGAAAGAGGATTGTGCTTGAAATTTGTTATGCTGTTCTCTCGTCTAATTATAAATAAAACCGTCTAAATGTGTTTATTTTTACAATTGCCTTGTTTAAGCTGAGCTTGTAAAAAAAAAAAAGAAGATCGAAAGTTAATAAAAATGTGACCAAAAATTGTTTGTGTGTTTCTGCTTACTGGATTAATATTCACTGAAGGAAATGTTTTATCTAACACACTCAACACATTTTATTTATAGTTATATGGATCACACAGATATTGAGAGAGGAAACCCGCTATTACCACTTCATGGACTACTCTTTTCGATTAGCAGCAAGATATCTTTTATATGCACTATCCCACAGACAGGGTAGTACATACCACATCAGGGTACCCAAAGAATTTTCTAATTAAAATTCCCTGTATTTTCCCTGTTGTAAAAGATGTTTCCCTGTCTGATATCCATGATTCTTTATTGTATACAACAGCCTCCTGCCACACCTTCACCTCCAAATGCCATAATCAACATATTGTGACAATAGAAGCAAGTATGAGGGTTATCAGGGGTAGCTGAAAGCCAGTCTATGAATTGGAGAGTTAGTTAGCCATACAGGATTGAAGGCTGTCATGATGAACTAAACTAAGTCTAATTACTACAGGCAGTCTACTTGTGCTCGATAGAAACTTCCACCTGAAATGACAGCATGCTTAAGCAAACACATACATGGGCATTTTAAACAAAGATTAAAATGTCCCTGTGTCATTCATAGCTGTGGAGACTTATCTTGCCTTATAAATTTATAATAAAGGCTTTGGATCGGAATGTATTTTTCCAAATATGTGCACAGCTTTCAGGGGTTTTTTTTGGATTTAATTATCACAAAGATAAGTGTTCACATTGAAGATTATTATGTAATAGCAGAAATGTCTGAAAAGCAGATCTAAGACTACACTATGTCACTGTTAATGATACATTAGTATGGCATAACCAAATTTAATGACTCAACATTTCTGATTTACATAGAATAAGCTCTGGAGCAATGGTCGCTTATTTCCAGTTTGACTTGTAGTGTTTTGGGTGCTATACATAGATCATATAAACACAGCATTTTCCTTGGTGGAACAATTTGATATAGTGACCAGATGATTTCTCAATAAAAATAAATCTATGATAGTTTTTGAAACATACACTAGAAATCACCAGTAGCTATCATTCAATACCATCATGAAAAAGACTAAGGAATCCAAAACACCACTATCTTAGGTTTATTACATTTGTACCTGCATGATGTGGTATACATATCCATGTATATACAATATAGGACTCAACAAAATTCGCTGATGTTTTTCCAGATTCCATTACACCCAAATAAAATTCCCTGAATTTTCCCTGCAGGGAATTTTTTAAAACCATTTTCCCTGTTTTCCCTGTCCTGTGGGTACCCTGCCACATCCTTTGATATACCAGTCATGGTACACTGGCTGAAACAAGAAATAGCCCAATGGGCGAAAAGTTAGTAATAACCAAATACATTATTAAAAGGTTATGGTGTTTGCAGTTCATTACCCAATTACATTATTAAAACAGAATGGGGCAAATAGATATTTAAAAAAAACATGATTTTAAAAATTCTTCATAACCAACTAAAAACATGCCAGGATACATGCAGTGCTAAAGAGGGGTCAATATTCAAAATGTTCACGGGGTTCAACCCCTCATACCCACCCTTCACATCTGTTTAGTCTGATTCAAAGTCCCCAAACCCCTTTGCCATGCTGGTTAGGGGCCTGATAACATACAGAATTTGGTCGTTTGTTTCACTGTATGTCACAAGTATCCGGACATCCAAAAGAAACCATACCAACACTCCACAGGCCTGCTCCCCCACCCCCTCCCCGTTGGTCATACTGAAGTTATTGATATGACTGATGCTCCTATGATTGCTTGATCTAAAAAATGCGAAAAATATTAATAATTTTATTTTATTTTCATTATATTTATTTTAGGACCGCACACAAAATTTATAAAGTCCTATTTTTTTGTTTTTTTGGGCGGAATAAATCAAAATTGTCCCTGTAAATTATCTGTTATGGGTTGGGCCTCTGGCTGTCCTGAGATGGAACCCGGGACAGACATGCTCAGAGCCTCTGTGGTATATGAGCATGTCCAAAACTTACGCACCGCAATACCAAGACAGAGAGATTTCTGCAAAAACAAACAAACATGCTGCATGTTTAAAAGATGTATATTGATGATTTTTTTTTTTTAGCATGTTGTAAACAAAATTTTATTTCATAAAAGCCAAATCTTTTCGAGTAACAATGACACAAGGCGGACAAAATGAAATGATTCGTAATGTGACTGTCAAAACAGCGATTCAGTAACATTATGTTATGTCTCTGAAAAGTGACTAAACACAGGAGTATGTCCACCTCGTGCATCAATGCACACCACAAACATATCTCCATGTCACCTGATTTGCCTATAAAATTATCTCATAAAAAACGTTCAATGGTTCATGTCGGGAGAACATTTTATGAAAAAGCTTACGTCACTATAAATATATTGAACAAAACATTTTTTGTCCCGTCTAAATATTGGTGGAACATATACACGCAGAAAGTAACCCTTCAGTAAACTAATTCACACATCAAATACCAATATACTAACCGAAACTCAGGGCCCCAACCCTGACATTACCATAGCTTTTTCTGGGACAATAAAGAATTTAAAAAAAAAAAAAAAAAAAAAAAAAAAAATATACTAACCGACATTTAACACAAGTTTCCATTCTAGATTCCCCTGCGCGTGCTGTAACCTCACCGTGGTGCAGGGGTGTAACATTCTTATTGAGAATGGCCAATACAGCACAAACTGAGTAAAATTCAGTATCTCGTTGTGATATTTATATTTGTTGCACAGTTCTTTACACTGTTTTAATCGACATAATGAATTTTTGTGTTGATGTTGATCATCACCTTTTGTTTTTCATTTACCTTCGTTTGACACCCAATAGCCGATGTATTTTTCGTGCTGGGGTGTCTGTTAAACATTCATTCATTCATTCATACCATTCTAGATTTATCATTTTGGAAGAGTATACTGCATGACTGCTGTTGGAGAAATGGCAACAGAAATGGTCTCGGCACTTCATCTTGATACCGAGGTGCACTAAGATTGCCGTGAATGATAACGAGCCTCGTTTTCAAGTCCCAACATATTCCTCCCCAGACGATGACACCCCCACATGTTTGAACTTCCTGGACACAGTTCGGTGTTACATCTTTCAGTGCTGTTGACCATCAATCGTAAAGAGTAGGGGTGATGTGCTTAGATGCCATATTCCGTAAATGGCCTTGATACTGTTTACTGACACAATGTACAAGTGCTGTCAATGCTGATGTTACGGAGAGGAAGAAGTCTCGAAGTTGAAGAATATGAAAGTGACAGTCTTCAATGGGCATTGTCACATGAGGTCTTCCACTCCTAGCCCCATCAGTTGTCTGTTCTATCTGTCTTAAACATTCAATCAGTCTGGTTATGGTTACGGTTGCACAGGTACAACTGAACACAAAATGTGGTTGTGCATGGATCCCAGCGGTGCCAAACCAATTGCTGGCTGACTCGCTGCCTGCCTCTCGCTCGCTCCCTCCCTGTCTGTCTCTCCCTCTCTATTTCTCTCTCTATGTCTGTCTCTGTCTCTTTCAGCTACTGACAAACGAGGAATTTGTGCGTGCTTTTGATTATTGCATAACTAACATGTAGTACAAGCAGATTTGTACACCAGTTTAGTCCATGCATTTCGTTCTACAGGTGCAAATGTTGTTATGGCAAAATGCACTTTTTACTGAAAATTAACACCTCACCAGCTTTAAGTCATCAGATACATTTCAATATACATGTATTTGGATGGCATTTAATAACCATTTCATGTTCATTATCCATATTATAAAGGAATTAAAATCATTTATTCTTGGTACAGTTTCTTTTGGATATCAGAATAGTTTTAAAATACCTCAAGTGATTACAGGCTCTACAATGAGTAAAAGATTCCAATATGATAAAAAAGAAAAGAAAAAAAAGATAAATACAAATGAAATTAAAGACAGTATTCTATATATTTTATTGATCAATAACTCATTTTTTGCATATCTAATGCCATTTTAAAAATAATTCCAAATCATAATCAATAGTTTGTTTGTGTTGAAAGGTAAACCGTTTAAAAAAAAAAAAAAAAAATTAAATTGGCATGCAACTCTTGATGAATAATGTTAAAACTTGTATACAAATTTCTTATTTATTACCAAGAACAACATTTTTGGCAAAAAACATGTCTGTCACTCAAACTGTTTTAATTTAATCTCATTTTTAATACAAGGCTGGAACTGTCGATGTAGTTGGTTTCACCTGAATTGTGACTAGCAACATACTTTGGCTGGTGTATTCATCCTTGTATCAAAAACTAAAATTTAATAAAGAATTTCATGGCAATTTTAATTAACTTTTTTTTAATTATTTACACTACCAATGTGCAAGTGGGTTTTGGGTTTTTTGTGTGTTTTTTTTACAAAAATGTTATTCAAGTTGGTATAGATTTAAAACATAATGTTTTTCTATGTATTTTTAACTTTATACATTATAGAGTTACTTGCTAATTCCTTGGTTCCTCTTTGATGCAAACGGATTATGGTATACCTCACTACTACATACAGGTATCAAAAAACGTTTGTATTCATACAATGTATAATATTGTATACATACATGTACATCTAACATGATTTAATATAATATCAGCAAAAGATAATTAACACAAGTTCATTAACTTATAATAAAAAATATAACAAGTTAAAATTCAAATGTAATTGGTTAATAGTTAACAAGACAAATATGTTCACCAATGTACAAATACAATATTATAATATATAACCTGATAATTGCACTAAGATATCTGTCTACTGTTCTGTCATCACCAACTGATTATTTCTGATAAAAACCCACATTTGTATACCACCAACACACTCACAAAAAAACCCACAACAAAACATACACCTCCCCCCCACAAAAAACCAAAAAAAACCCCCAAAAAACACTTATATACATGTATAACCAATTAATTTCTTTAAACCAGTAAAGCTTGTTCTGTCATCACCAACTGATTATTTCTGATAAAAACCCACATTTGTATACCACCAACCCACTCACAAAAAACCCCACAACAAAACATACACCTCCCCCCCACAAAAAACAAAAAAAACAAACCAAAAAACACTTATATACATGTATAACCAATTAATTTCTTTAAACCAGTAAAGCTTGTTCTGTCATCACCAACTGATTATTTCTGATAAAAACCCACATTTGTATACCACCAACCCACTCACAAAAAAACCCACAACAAAACATACACCTCCCCCCCACAAAAAACAAAAAAACAAACCAAAAAACACTTATATACATGTATAACCAATTAATTTCTTTAAACCAGTAAAGCTTGTATTTATTGTAAACTAAAACCCTAATGTTGGTATTAAACATTCCTTTCTTCATTCCCCTAACTAAAATGACACTGTTAGAACACATGTAATGTTTTACACTTTAAATCCACTTCCCCTTCCAACCTATTGTAAACATGAAAATAGGTTAGTTCCAAATATACATGTAAATATTATACAGTATAACTGCTTACACAACCAGGCTAATTTCACAATCATAGTGATGTATGGCTTTCTTAAAGTAATTACATGTAACTTTTTAAAATGAGATATGTTTTACCAAGTATAGGGGAGGGGGACGGGCAGGATGTGCCTTCTTGTAAATGATGTCATTTCTCTGTGCGAATTAGCATACTTCTAATACAATAATTATTGTAAATAGTGGCATCTTTTGCTTTTGCCTACAGCAGGCTTGAGTGCAGGATTTTAAGCAGTGTGTGTATGGGGGAGGGGGGGGGGGGGGTCTGGCCTGTAGACCAAAGTTTATAGGTGGTCAAGATGTATAGGTGGCAACTGTATAGAAGGGGAAAAAATGACAATTTGCTTGAGTAGGGTGGTGGTGAGGGTGGGGGTGGAGGGTGGTTGACTTCCAAAACCCACCTCCTGCACATGTGCCTGTATAGAACATTTCACCCACAGTAATACTGAACAAATTTATTATTAGTGAATCCCATGACATCCTACCCACCCTGTTCATCTGAATTGCCCTTTTTAAAAACTTCTCTTTTTTTATTTTTATAATCATCCTCAATATATAACACTAAACTGCCTCGAACAATCTGTCCCTGAGCATCTTTATTTCAAAATGTCCCAGGATGCATTTTCCTGCATCCCTTTTTGAGCTCAGCTCATTAACTTTGACACGTTAAAACTGCCCCTTTCTTAGAATTCTGTGACCCCCTTTTACAAAATCCTAGATCAACCCCTGTTACTTGTTCAGTGACTGCAGCCTTAGTCAACAGGTACAATAACAATTACTGAATGAACAACGAATGAATGTTTAACAACACCCCAGCATAAATATAGACATTGGCTATTAGGTGATGTATCCTATGTGTAACAACTACCATACTGATACTCTATTCAGATAAATTAATTACACACCAGGCATGTCCCAACCATAACTGCCCAACACTTCTGGTATGTGCGCAGGCATTAAACTAGACTAAGTGTAATTTATAGGAGGTCGATTCATGCTCCCCACGAAAAATATATTAAAATAGAAGATTTTTAAAAACTAAAACAGTGACAGGTTTCAGCCCATGAAACCCTCTCTGCACATGTGTTTACAAATTACAAGTAAACATATGTTACTTAAATTAACTTGTGATTACAAATGTTTAAGCTATACTAAAAACAAAAAAAACAAACCCACAACTTATATGAATAAAATACATACATAAAGTCCATGCAACAATTTTCCCACACCAACATTTTTATCCCTGTGGTTTCCATGTTACAAAAAAAAAGAATTAAATAAAAATCTGTCAACATTGAAAAGTGAGTACACAATCAGGTATATCACACAAACAAACAAAATATGGAATGTACTCATAGACCATATCACAAGAAAGTTTTGCTTCTTTTCAAACATATATAGAGGATATTCCTCAAGTGTCTTGTTACATCATAATTTATCAGCATGAACTGATACAAGTATGAAATCTAAGGCTTGCCAATGATCTTTAAACTTTTTATCAACAAGTGCTGATAAATTATGATATCACAAGACATGTGGGATGTATTCTTTTTATCATCCTTTTCATTTGCGACAATTACAAACAATATGGGATGAATGTCACTATATTTGGCAGTGCAAAAATCATTAACTAGCAGAACAATAGTAGCATGACGTTACTAATGATCGGTTTAGCGCTGAAACATACACAGTGACATAACAAACAAAAAAACGATACATCTCCGAGGAGAATATTGCAGGAGATATCGCAAATTATAGTGCCAGCGATATTTCCTACAAAAGCCTGTAATGGATGATAAATATAGAATACCAAGTTACTACGTTTTGATATTGTTGTTATTTGGCGAGGTATAGGTAATGGTGTAACAGGCGAGCTTCAGCGAGCCTGTTACACCATTGTCGAACCGAGCCAAATAACAACGATATCAAAATGTAGTAACCTGGTATTTTTTTTATTATCATGCAACCCTTTTTAACCATACTTTGAATGTTTTTCATAAAAAATAAACACACAATTACCCCACTAACAGCTGCTGACGAATATTTATCACAGACATCAGGCTGGAAGCTATGATCACGTCATTAAATTAAAGCTACAATGACTTGCCATACCCAGAATTCATTTCTTAATGACTAGATAACACGTACATGTTATCAGGCACTGACTATATAACACTTCAGATTATCATGTAGGTGTTAGCAGGTAACTGGAAGCTTGATTGCATGATAAATTTACATAACTAAAGACATTGTGTGAAATGGGAATGGTTATACACAGTAGAGGTAGATGAATTGCACACAGAGAATCTACGGTGCTATACAAACGGATACGATGATTCATTAGTTTGATTTTTGATTTGATTTTCAGTTTGATTTTCAGTACTCTGTCCATGCTTTGATTTATTCACAATACTTTCTAGAAATATGCCAGCTACGACACATACATTTTACAAGATCATCATACACTATTTTTAATGTTCACTTGAAAAAAAGAAATTGGTACATTTATAATAAAAATTAAAGGACAAAACTGTCTTGACCAAAAAACATTTTATTTTTTTACCATGCTATGATGACGTGTTGTGTTTTGGATTGCTCTAACAACATATATGAGTGCAGCAGTATCGAGCGCTGTAATCAGCTGAAATGCCTTACCACATCATCAGAATTTCCAGCAGAATGCAAACTACAGAAATATTCGAACCGTGGATCTAAAACCTCAAATATCACAAGTCAAAATTAATCATCAATCCCTAAGTACAACATATACAAAAGCAACCAATATAGTGAACCTAATGAGTTTAAAAGATGAAAATATACCATTTCAGAGACAAAGGCAAAACATCTGTGAGACTCTTAAAGAATAATATACATCTGGACAACGCTCTTATGTATAACATATATATGTTACATGTACCAAGATAATTTGGTAGGTTGATACAATGTACATATATGGAAAACACCAACATTAGAAATGGAAGGAAAGAGATCAAAGTTATTTATTACTTTGTAAACCATCCCCCATTTACAATTATTATATTCAAACAATTCCCAGAAAAGTGGTAGATACCTCAATATCATTAGTATTGTGCATGCACATACGGGTACATACACATGGGTACACACAGACATTCATGTGGTTTTTATGTTTTAAAAGAAAAAAAATGAAACAAACACCACATCACATCTATGAATGCAAAAGAAGAGTATGTGAATGGCATCTAGAGAACAAAATATTAATGCTTTAGATGACAATTTTAAACCGTTTTCAAGGTTATTTTTTTATACTTGTATAGGCTTTTTTTTGTGTGTACTTATATCCAGTTATAAGTTTAAGCACAATGTTCTGGGCACACAATTCACCTATCTCGGATAAGTGGTAATAAAAGAGTTAATAAAAAAGAAGTCGGAGTAATGCCATCACACCTATCCACTGCATCGTTCAACTCATTCTGGGTGGGAACTGGTATCAGGATGCAAACCCAGAACCTATCAGCCTTAAGTGTGATGGCTTAACCACTACACCACCAAGGCCAGTCTGTGCAATAGAACGCAAAAACTAAATTCTGTAGGACTCCTATGGGGAGGGGGATCATCTCAGCTTTCAATCAGATGCTACAAGGCCTGACTAAACCCTGTAAAGGTCATAACAGAGTTCTGTCTGTCAGTTAAAAATGCACACCTACCTGTGTACATGAAAATATTTTAGTTTACACCATGGTCAATCAATAAAGGAACGTAATGTTTTATTTAATGATGCACTCAACCCATTATATTTACATTTATATGGCATCAGACATGGTTAAGGACCACACAGATATTGAGAGAGGAAACCTACTGTTAGCCACTTCATAGGCTACTCTTTTCGATTAGCAGCACGGCATCTTTTATATGCACCATCTAAAAGACTGGATAAAACATACTATGTCATTTGATATACCAGTCATGGTGCACTGACTGGAGCGAGAAATAGCCCACTGGGCTCACCAACAGGGATTGATCCCAGACCGACCATTTATCAAACAAATGGTTCACCACTGGCCTATGTCACACACCCCAAAACACAACAACATGTGACCCATTGTTTTAAATGATACAGAAATTGCCCTATGATAGTCAAATTAAACTGAAGATCTTGAAGTAAAAAGGCAAAACACAGGCCTCCGAGACTAGAAAAATTGGCATTACCCAATGATTGGGTTATGCAAAAATATATTCAGGTAACCGTATTCCTTTCTGCGTAACCAGTAAATTCAATGTAAATGGTGTCCTCAATTTAATAAGCAAAACAAAAACAGATTATGCAAAATTAGATTTGATTGAGTGACAGGTGAACCAAACGATTGTTCTCATAATTTTCAGACACTGAAAAAAACCATAATATTTTTGTACATATATATGTAAGTGTAAAATACTTTCCTTCAGTTTACATAGAGATATACATGTATATAATAAAAATCATTATCTTTACAAGTCAATAAAAACATTAAATAATTTTTAAATAATTATAAATAAAAAATACAACAAGTAAACAAATTAAGTACACAATATCCCCAACAACACAACATACCTTTAAAACCAGATATTATACTCGCTCGCTTGCTCACTCACTCACTCACTCACTCACTCACTCACTCACTCACTCACTCACTCACTCACTCACTCACCAATTTATTAAATATAACACTTTTTAACTGATCTTCTCACAGTTTACTAATTAACACACCTGACTCTCTATTCATAAACCTACCCAAGTTAATGTACGATTCTCATCTACTCACTTTAGTACATTATGAACAGAGAGCTTGTACACAGAGTGTCATGTAATAGTTACATGTAAATACCAGGGGTTGAAATTGGTTGATATTCCTGCCGGATATTCAGTATGGTTAACTACAAATACTGCTGGCCCGAATGAAAACCTCCAGGACGTACATGTATAACATGATTGACTGAAACTAAAGTTTGAATATAAATATAAAATAGTTGCCAGTCTTGACAAGATGACAGGCAAAAACAAATCTCCTGGCCTTTGGTGATGTTGATCCACAAAAACCAGTCTGGACAGTGGTATTTTGACCTCTGAATAATATATGACTATGGTCGCAAAACAGCTGTTAAAGTCCATTTTTAATCCATGATAGTTTAGTTGTGTTCTTTGTTAATATCTTTTATCAATGGCCTTTGTTTAGGTTATACCAATGTAAAATATTTACAACAAAATACTGTAGAATCTTGTTGGCTCGAATTAGGAACGGTTGAACACACTGCTGAGCTCAAACCAAGAAGAGTATAAAGATTGAAATGTCACCTGCATAATCTAGGCAATGCAATATATATAGAGAATAACTAGTTAATGATGTCGGATATTGGCTTTATCTTGTGAAGGTAAGAATCGGAAAATCTGCTAAGCTCTGTCAAGCTGAATTTCTCATTTAGCCTGAACGGGATAAAGCTGATATCTGATGTCATTAACCAGTTATTATCTATATCCTGCAGACCATAAAAATGAATGACAAAAAAGCTAGTGTTTCTGTTATTTGAGCCACATTGTACAATGACCTAAAGTAACATCAAAAGTCATATCCTGCTAGTAGCATGATATAACTTTGCTTTATCCATCATCATATTCTGTCAATAGAAACTGTGGTTGCAGGATAATATATATATATATATATATATATATATATATATTAGGTATTTCAATATATATATATATATATATATATACACACAGTGGACTCTGTCTAAACCGGACTCGCTTCGTACCGTTGAAATAGTCCGGTTTATACAGAGGACCGGTTTAGCCCGAGTTCATCCAGAGTTATGGTTCTTGAATGATCGACGACTCTTTATGATGTCTGATATTGTCTGTTTTCCGATTTAAAATTTTAGTGCTAAATCTTTCTGTTTTGACTGAGGATTTGAATCAAATTCTTGTATTAATTTGACTTTAGTTTCTAACAAAAGTTTGATACGCAGCCGTTTTTTGGGACGTTCCGCCATTATAAATGAAATGAGAACACAAAACATACGAGCGACTCGCACGCATTTATACATGTACAACTCACCGAATTCGTAAGAGTGAAATTAGTTAGGTATCAACACGCACACTAATTTTAATCCGACTGATCTAACGGCCGACCGTAATTAGGGTAATATTCGCACTACTGGGAGTACGTTTTGTATTTGATCTTGCGACGACGTCCCGATTCCTTGATAATTTGCGATCATTGTTCCACTAATTAAGAGGCCCGTCGTTTCGGGAAATCCGAATCCGGTGTAGACAGAGGTAATTAATACATGAACGGTTCTTTCATTCTTGATTTTTGGTCCGGAGTCCGAAATACACAGAATCCGGAT
>JAECMU010023401.1:8690-22884 GCA_016106625.1 Dracogyra subfuscus | reverse complement strand
CCCTTTATGTGTAAGACAAAACTGAGACACTGGTCGAAGATTACTCCCAAAAATCTAACTGAGTTAACTTGTGTAATAAAACTATCGTCAAGGACAAGTTTAAGATTGTCCTTGACTCTTTTAGTAGCCGGCATAAATTGTATAGAAACAGTCTTAGAGCGCGAAATGGTCACTCCCCAGGTATCCGCCCATTTTTGTAAATTATTTACGTCCACCTGTATATCTGCTTTAATAATTTCCAATACCTCTCCAGCTCTCCAAAAAGCGGTGTCATCCGCAAATAAACCAATACTAAGTTTAGTATCAGCAGATTTATGACTTAATAAAGTTTTAGCTAAATCGTTTATAAAAATGCTGAAGAGGGTAGGGGCTATAACAGATCCCTGTGGAATCCCATTTTGAAGCTCCAAGACTGGAGAAAAAGATTGTGCAACATTAACTACAAAAGTACGATTAGAAATAAAGCGCTTGATAAAGTTAAACATGGGGCCCCTAATACCCATGTTATACACTTTAATCAACAGACCGTGTCGCCAGACCATATCATAGGCTTTTTCCAGGTCAACAAAGACTCCAACTACCTTCTGACCGAGGCTAAAAGCCTCGGCGACTTCTGTCTGTAGTCTAAAGAGGTGGTCGGCGGTAGAGTGATGTTTACGAAAACCGCTTTGATATATAGTTAGTAATTGACCAACCTCCAGAAAACGAGTAAGCCTAGCGTTGACCATAGACTCCATGGTCTTGCAAACACTAGAAGTAAGAGAGATAGGTCTATAGTTGGTTGGATTAGTAAGGTCTTTGCCCCTTTTTGGAAGGCTAAACACCTCCGCATGCTTCCATGCTAGGGGCAAGTAACCCTGTTTCCAAACCATATTATATAATTCCAGGAACAGACTGAGGGTATTAACAGGCATTTTTTGAAGAAAAATATAACTGAACATATCAGGACCTGGAGCGGTCCCTTTACGTTTAACAAAAGCCTCAGTCAGCTCCTGTAAAGTAAATGGAGTGTTATACCCATCTTTTGAGGAGGTAGCATCCAGGGGAATTTTAATAGTTCTTTCATTAAGTTCTTTAAGTATTTGAAATTTTTTAGTAAAATTTGTATCACTAGAATTGTGTTGGAAAGTCGTTCCAAAAATATCAGCTTTATCTTGGTTAGTAAGATATTGTTTATTTTTATCTAATAATATAGTTTTAATTATAGGTTTCCCCTGGATCCTTTTAATCTTCGACCAGATTTCTTTACTAGTAGATCTTACATTTATTGAAGAGCAAAAGTTTTGCCACGAGGCAGTCTTAGCATCTTTAACTGCTTTATTAAATTTAAATTTGCTTTCCCTAAATATCCTTAAATTTAATTCTGTTTTATTAACCTGATATCATTTTCTCATTTTATTCCTATGCGATTTTAATCTAGAGATAGCTTTAGTCCACCATGGTACTGATTTAATCTTACTATTTAAACTAGAAATTGGGACTGTTTTATCGGCTATCTCTATTACCGCTTTTATTAAATTCTCATTAAATACACCAATATTTACATTTCTAATTTTATTAATATCAAGCAATAGACATCGTCTGTAGAAATCTGGCCAGTTAGTTTTACTCATATTCCAGCGTTTTTTTACCTTGATGGGTTCTCTCCAAATAGTATTAATATTAAATAAAGTTATAATAGGAAGGTGGTCGCTACCAAAGTCATTAACAGCCTCCCAGTCGCACTTAGGGGCCATCTCTAAGGAGGCCATGGTAACGTCTATACAGGACCAGGTATTATAACCTTCACTATAGTGAGTAGGGGAGCCATCATTTAAACTACAAACGTTAATTTCATTCATTACCTCTTCTAAGATGGCTCCCTGTAAACAAGTCCTATCAGATCCCCATAATATATTTCTACAATTAAAATCCCCCACAATTATACACTTATTATTAATATTACCTAAACTATTAAGATAGTCCCTAATTGTAAATTTAACATATCCCCCATGTATATAAACATTATAAATATTAATAGATTCTACCTGGCCATGGATAGTCACACCCATGACCTCCATATAAGGTTGAAAAACCTTTAACGGGATGCGCGAACTAGAGAGGCCGCTCCTGACATAGATAGCGACTCCACCTCTAGTGGTACAATTAGTGTTATGGTAGAACCCATCATATCCTGACAAATTAAAATATGATATAAACATTTGTTTAGCTTTAGCAGTTTTCCTAATATCGTTTGTAAGCCAAGATTCCTGTATACAGACGACATCTATCTTAACCTTACAATTAATTAAATAATCTTTTAACTCATCGCCTCTACCAACAGTGCGCAGACCGCCGGCGTTCCACTGCAGGACGGCCAAACCTTTAAAATTGGAAATACTATTAGATGGTTTTAACCCATCATAATTTAAAACACCCTTATTACTAGTGTCCCCCATTATAAAAATGAAGCAATACTAGCTTTTACTATTGCATTTTAAACTTAATCTATTCCATGATGGGATGGAACAGAGTTCTCAACTGATGTGGCCATCCTGCGGTGGAACCATTTCAAATTACCCTCGAGGACTGCCGGTCCGTGAACCACCACCCCAAAACAATTTTGAAGGGACTTCAAAGCTGCCATAGTGGCCTCCTTAACCACCCCCTCAGTGATAATCGGCCGAGCAGCGCCCCCCAGGGATCCATCTAAAAACAAGCCAGTCAACACCCTCATTAATTCAAAGGCCGTGACCGGTCTGTTAGCATCATTTAACTGTGGTGCCCCCTGGCGGACTTTAGTACCGGATAAGTCAGGCCGTGCTACGCTGTGCCTGGGTTTAGCAGATGCAGAAACAGGAGTGACCCCCCTTGGTGTGGCCCTGCGTGGCTTAGCAGTATCAGCTATACCCCCAGCTGCCCCCCTTCTCACCCCCATCTTGTCGTACATAGTGTGTACAATCCTGACTATGCGTGTAATGTTCACCACGACAATTGGCACACTTGAGGGGCTTTGTACAGGGGTGATCGGGCGAGCGTTTGGGGTGCTTACTACCACATCTAAAACAGACGGGGTCCCCCCTGGATCTGCATTTTTTAACATTATGCCCCCACCTCTGGCATTGAGCGCATTTTATAGCTACCGGCTTGAATGGCAACAAGGGATAAGATTGGCCCTTAAAGAAAATTAAGTCAACACAGTTAGCTGGGGTTTTTAATAGCACATCCCAGTAACCGTTTCTCCACACGGTAACGTTAACGATATCTAGATCGCGATTCTCTCGCATGGCTATCGCTTGAATCTCGGTCGGCGGAAAGCTACTCGGTTGCATTTTAACCAACCTCCTAGCAGAGAAATCGCAAACCGGTGGTTTAGTATCAACGGGCTTTCTGTTATCTCGGGATTTTACAAAAGTAAAATCATTATTCACGCCCGTGTCCATCACAGGGGCTTTCTGCTGAACCACCCCAGAACCGTCCCTAGCGACTGGCACACTGGCGTAGAAAGGATTATTTACTCGTGATTTACTAGTTAGATCTGTAGGAGTAAACTTTTTAGCAGCCATTGCCGGGTATTCCACATTGAAAGATACATTTGCTTTCTTTCTATTTATTCCCTCCCTTGAACGGGTGGAGTCAAGCTTGACCCTCCTACCCACTATGGGTGATACAGCCTTGGTAGTTTTAACAAAGTCTTGTTTAGTCAGTATTTTTTTGTTATCATTAAACAAGGCACGTTTCGTTTTATTTTTAAGGACCGCTGCCTCTTGCGTATTATCATTCAGCGCAGAAAACAAAGGGCCGCATATTACAGCTGTCTCATCCGTGTCAACCCAGACCGCCTGGCCCACAACCCGGTCTTCCGCGGCGACACGGATGGGAGAGACCGCCGCTATACTCGCCCCATGATCAGTCACGCAGCTATCAGCCTTCCCAGAGGCAACCCCGGCTACCGCCGACGGCCCCAAAGGTGACGGAGCGCTGCTTAGACTTGTCTGAGGAGAGGAAGGCTTTGCTACCTCCTCACAGCTAACGACGGTAATTTCAATATCGTCTATTATGTTCTCGCGGACCTGAACGGAGCCATCATCCAAGGGCTCGTTGTCACGACACGCTAGCTCTTTTACAGTAACCCTACTTCCGAGCTCCGTGGGAGCTCTCAGTCCGTCTCTAATAGACTGACTGGTCACCAGGCTTTGAGAGTAATTTACGTTAGAATGGGAAAGGTCCCCCCCAGAAACAACCGAAAGGTTCAACTGCTCTCTAAGGATATACAGTTCGGTAGTGCACGTTTCCAAAAGTACTTCTACCGGTGAACCATTATTATTGTACGGTCTCAACTCCAGCACCATACCGAGTTTGAGTACCGGCATGTCAGAGTCGGCACGGACAAAAGTCCTACCGTCGGGCAACCTAGCAAAGTAAAAGACCTCAGTCTCTAGACCCAAGTCTGTAGAGATTTGAATCTGCTCTATTGAATCCTGGAGGAAGTGGTATTCAAAAAGGGTGGGGTTTTTCCCGGCAAAAAAAAGAAAAGATAAATTATACTGTGCATTTATTGATTTTCAGAAAGCTTCCGATATGGTATCTAGAACTCAACTTTGGCATAAGCTGTTACAAAATAACATAACCGGTAATTATTTTTAGAATTATTTACCAGATGTATCATCATTAATTTTCGTAAATAATCAGCAATCAACTTTATTCCCTTGCAACAATGGTATCCGTCAAGGCGAACATTTATCCCCTCTTCTGTTCTCCTCGTATCTCAACGATTCAGAAGATTATTTATCCAACCAGGGATGCGAAGGAATCCGAATTAAAACAGATAATAAAAAACCCCGGTACACATTGCTATGCACATCCTTTGTCTGTTATGTGCAACAAGTACAGCTGACCTACAATATACTTTAACTACGTTTACCAGTATTGCAATGATTGGATTAATAGTAACAAAACAAAACTACTTATTTTTAACGGAACTGCTAAAGACTATAAACATTTTTAAGATTGGAAACACTATTTTAGAAAAAGTTAAAGAATACAAATATTTAGTAATTAATTTTAGTAAATTAAATAACTTGTGAACTACCAAGAGGCTTTGTACTAGGGAAATCAAAGGAATACCATCTATCAACTGAATGCAAACTTAAATGTTCGACTCGATGATTCTGCCAATCTTATATGGCTGCGAAATTTGGGGGCACTCTGTACAAATCAATTTCTTTAGACATAATATTTTACCTTTTAAGAAATCAACACCATGTGTTATGGTTATATGGAGAGCTAGAACGAACGCCAGTTGAATTACTCATACATAGAAGAATGATATGCTACTGGGCACGGGTTTTTATCAGAAAAAGATTCAAAATTCTTTGTTATTATACAAAGATATGTTAAACGATCATCTTACTAACGGAATCAACTCTAATTGGATCACCGCTATCAAAAACATTTTGGATAACTTAGGAATGAGCAATGTATGGATATCTCAATCGTACATATCGGTAAACTGTCTCTCGCAACAAATCAAACAAAGGTAAGACGATCAATATTTACAAATATGGAGAAATAACTTATCACAATCATCGAAAGGGAAAGGTTACGAGCTATATAAACAAAACGTATTTCTTGAACATTATTTTAGTATACTTCCTGAAACGCTATGGTCAGAATGTAGAACGTCTAACTATTATTTACCTATATATCTACTATTACGATGACATGTTTGCTTATAAGTACTTGGCCACACATGATGTATATCCAGATTATATTTATATGAACACCAACTTGTGGTTTGTGTTCGATATTCTTAAATATGTACATGTATCTAATGCATTTAGAGTTTTTGTTATAGAATTCTATTTATTGGTCTTTGTGTATGTTCTTTAGCAACCATCTTGTCATGTGACTGTTATAAACTGTATAAGTATATATTCCTCCCATGCCGTTGTGCAACGGCCCAAGTGTAAATAAATGTTTGTCTTCTTGTCTTTACATATTTAATTACGGGTTGACACTAATTGGTTTGATGGGAAAATCACTAAGTGGATACCACGCCGGACGTCAGCTTACCAAGGGACCTAATTCTAATTAAGGCACTAAAGTAAAGATATAATCCGTCTTGTTCTACAGTTGAAGTTTAGCACCGTGACACCATTAAAGCAATATTTTGACAGGCATTTGCATGTTATTACGTCAGTGAAGCACTTTATATTATGTGAACCAGCTGCTACAGGTAGTAACCATATGGCAATGTTCCCAAACAAACACATACAACTTATGAAAATACAATATAATTACTATTCAACTGTTATCCTATAAAATGGGAAAAAGTGATTGAAGCTTTAATACAATAACACAATTAAAACACGGAGAAAGCTGCATAAAATGCATTTTTATTATCGTATTATTATTATTGTTTTATTTTGTTGATTTTTAATCCCACTGGTCCCTTTCCTTTCTCTCCTTTGATTTCCATCTCATTTCTTCCCGATCTGGCAGCTCCTATCTTTCGACCTCCACATCCCAGTCCTTGTCTCTCCAACCGTGACGGGTGCTTGTCTCTGATGAATATCTGTGTCACATACCTGTCATTTCCCCATCAGCTTTTAGCTGTGGGCTTAGTCTGACCAACTCGAAGAGTGTTCATTAGTTACTTCTGGCATGTTCACGAGGCGCATGTAACCACCTATTATGTTCCCCTACTACTGGCAGTCGTTAGTACCGTGGGTCAGACCAGATGTATTAGCGGCAGAGGACGATGATATCAGGTGGATGCAGGAAAGTACAATGAGACTGCACTCATGGAGGAAGTTGAGACAGGTAGCTGATGGTCCACTAGACCATGGAGCGCATGTCGTAGAGGCATTATTGGTATTACTAGTTTTAATCAAAAGTACAAATAGAAAACATGGCTTGTTTAAACCTGATTAATGGATGATATACCCATAATTATTACCGAGTGCTTCCTACAGGTTAGTATATAATTACACCAATGAATCGTATAAGGTGTAGTAAAAAAGAATTAGTTTGGTTCCAGTTACTCGACCGTCCCTAGATATTTGGTGCCGATCTAAACTGTTTTTAACCTCCCCCCTTTTCTTCACCCGTTTTATTTAATAATCCATTATATCAATCCTAATTTTTGTCGACTCTACAACAACTCCAGAGAGATGCGACGAGATCTGTCAGTCCAATATCTCGTTACCAGAAGACCCGAAACACTTCTCACAATTTTACTTCCGAAGAATTCCAAATAAAAAGCTTCCGAGAGCCATTCGGAACTCCTCGTAAATTTCCACGAAATATGAGCGTAGCAGAATGTGACAAGTTGTTCTGATTGGATTCACAAGTTCCGAGTAGTTCCGAATGAGTACGAGAACACGTCCGATAGCATGTGGTGTCAATGGTGTCTTCCATTTACAGAGTAGAATGCCAAAAATGTGCTCAATCAAATCAATAATATAATTTCAAGGAATTATTTTCTACCATTCACCCTCCGATGCCAGATTTCATTTTCAAGCCAGTTGTAAAGCTGAACTAAAGGATGGCGATATCGCGGTGGACGATTCACTGGTCGAGCGTTTTTCTATTAAAATACATAACATTTTGTTTTCTTTTGATAACTCTTGCGCTTCTCGCATCAAACGCCTCCGACTTACAACAATCTCTAAATGTCTTTCCACAATATTGCAATAAATGGAAATGTAAGTAAAACTAAAGTAATAATTTTCAATGACTATAAAAAGGTTTTTACACTTGGAAATGATGTGCTTGAAAACGTAAATGAATATAAATACCTAGGTCTTACTTTTACCAAACTAAATAAATTTAATACAAGCAAAAAACAGCTAACCCAAAAGGCAACAAAAGCTATGTACTTCGTTCTATCTAAATCTAAAGATAATAACTATTCAGTGATATTCAATGATAATTGGTTAATGAATATTAGGCAGGAACGTAACATGCTTGGTTTGAATTACATTTGGAATTTAGATTATGTTGACAATAGATGTTAATATTATTAAACAAAGAATATGCGACACATTTAAGCAACTTTGTTATAGCAGGGAAATTACGACATCCAAGGGATATCTTTACCAGCATTTATTAAACGAGTTCAAATTACAGTCTTACCTTAAATTACCAATAGATGAACGATATTTAAAGGAAATATGCAGAATCAGAATATGTGCTCATAAATTAAATATAGAATCTGGCCGATATCGTAACATCGAAAGATCAGAAAGAAAGTGTACAATTTGTAACACAAATATTATAGAAGATGAATACCATTTTATAATGCAATGCCCACAATATAAAGATTTGCGAAATAAGTACATTAAAATGTATGATCACAGGCGGCCAAGTGTTTTTCTATTTATACAGTTGTTAACTACAAGTAACAAAAAAGAACTTAATAACCTAGGAAAATATCTAGCACAAGCAAACAAAATTAGAGATCAGCCATTACAGTAAGGAAAACGTCTTTTTATTCGTTTTTGTTTTTGTTTCGGGTTTTTTCTTCTAGTATCCCTAATTACTTTTAAGAAAACCATACCCACCATTTCTGTGCACATATATATTTTGTATATATTATATTTGTTTTGTATTATGTTTTGTACATATGCTGATGAGTTGTAAAACTTAAAGCTAATAAAGAATTGAATTGAATTCAGTAGAATGCAAATTAAAACTCTTTGACTCCATTGCACTCCCGATTCTTTTATTTGGATGCGAAATATGGGGTTACGAAAACATCGAAACTATTCATATAAAAAGTTTTAAGACACATCTTACCAGTAAAAAAAAGCACCCCTCTATTCATGTTATACGGAGAACTAGGAAGAAGACCCCTTACATTAATTATTCAACAAAGAATTATTAGTTTTTGGGCCCGTATCGTATCTGGTAAACAAACAAAATCATCGTTTTTACTGCATGAATTAATGTTACACGACTCTTCTGTTAATGGATATAGATATAAATGGATAAAATTGGTCGAATATATATTTAACCAGCTAGGCATGACAAATGTTTGGATGTCACGGAACTTTTTATCCATAAACATGCTTCTTAAGCAAGTAAAATTAAGACAAAACGATCAGTATTTACAACAATGGAATAGTAACAAGCTTTATCATCAAGAGGTAAAACGTACACTATATTTAAGGAAAATCTTAGATTAGAAAAATATCTTATTATATTACCACAAACCTTTTGGACTATATTACTCGAGTTTAGAACATCTAACCACTACTTACCAATCGAAATAGGGCGCTGGAACAACACCCCAGTAGAAGATCGAACGTGCACATTATGTAACAATAATGACATTGGAGACGAATTCCACTATTTATTCACATGTACTTATTTCACTAACTCCCGTAAATATTTGCTTTAGCTATATTATTATATTAAACCAAGTACCAACAGCGACTGACGAATAGTAAAATAAGTGTTCTTAAGAAATTATGTAAATTAATAAAAGAAATTATTGATAAATGTAGTAAATCCTACAAGAACACTGACCTATAATTATTTACAATGTCTATTCACTACCCAAGTATATGTGTATATAAATGCGCACGTATGATTAGCACATTTTCGTAGTAATTACTATAATGTGTCATTACATTACTTCATTCTAATTGTATTTTATTACTGCCTTTATTATTCTATTGTACCTGTATCATAGTGTTATCTCTATTACTGTACTGCATTTGTATTAATACCATTGTACTATTGTCTCCTGTAAACCCTATCTTGTCACCACAATTTATATATCATGTTCCTCATATGCCGTTGTGCAACGGCCTGAGTGTAATAAAGTTCTGTTCTGTTCTGTTCTGCTATGAGGATAGTTAGTATGGAGTTGTTAATTTGTATTGACATCTTCGTTGTGTTCATGAAGTACATTGTGTTACTGCAATACTGGCAATGAAACAGGCTGGTGTAAAAGGAATGCAAGTCCGTAGGAACCGAGGTCTCCCCGGACTCTATCTCCTAGGAATATCTCCTAGGAATACATGTCCTAGGATTACCATAACTAGGAACGCACGCAAGTCCTAGGATGTACATTCCTTGGGAATACTGGTCTGACTGCCAGGATTTGTAGTCCGAGTCGAACTTGCATTCCTGGACAACCCAAATGCAAGTCCGATGGTTTACATCGAAAATATAATGCAATGAAAACAAAACTAACAATAGTTAATTTTTTAATTATTATTAAATTTATTCAGTGAATTTGGCCATTTTAGCCACTGGTGCCTCCTGCCATTCTTACAAATTCACACCATTAATACAGCTTTTCAGCGACAATAGGTAGGTTCCACTTTTTGTTAATCCACGAATTATGTATGGCCCTAGCCAAGGCCTCTCATGTTTGCCTCCTTTGCGATCCTGTCGCCGCAGGTGTTTTTTTAAAACTTTCGTACCGACAGACAAGTCCTGAACAAAATACAATTCATATTTTAGACATGTATGACAAGATCACGTGCAATTATAACCTGCTAATGTAGACCCATGAACATTATCGTTACATATGTGTATTTAAAACTAATTAATGTCCGGTGAAATAAATATGTAGTATTATTATCTCTTTACTAGTTGTTTTAAGATTTAAGAACATAAATAACATTCATTACGTTTTATTATTGTTAAACAACACTATAGTGTTCATTTATATTTTTCAATACACCCACAATTTATTGTGTATCTATCTATACTTAATAAAACAGTCATTTCTCAGTTTGTTATAAACGCTTTCAAACCTGTTGAGAAACACGTCTTTGGTCGTAATTTCTTTTCTGTAGATGTTGTGCTTCCTTGATGTTTGTCACTGCCTTCTTTCCAACGACGTTAGCCATATGCAACTCTTTTACTGATTTCAGCCTGGCAAGTTTCATTGGGTTCTGGTTGCTCCATCACTTCCTTGTGGGAATCGCAAATATCATTTGGTAAAACTGGTTCCCTATAATATAAATATATACTGAAGGGTTTATGTTTTATTTAAAGAAGCACTCAAAATATTTTATTTATGGTTATATTGGTGTGAGACATACGGTTGAGGACCACAAAGTTAATAATACAGGAAACCCGCTGTCGTCACTCCATGGGTTACTCCTACCGAAAAAACGGCCAGCAATTTTTATATGCATTTGCCATATACAGGACAGTCGTGGTCCAATAGTTGGAACTGCAAAAACCCAATGTGTTGAGGAGGTTCAATTCCAAACAAACAACTGCATTTACTTAACAACCAATTTAGCGTTCTCATTATCATTTGGTGTATATTTGAAGAGCTCACCTTCCGTACATAAGGAAAAAGGGGGAAAACTTGGTGCTTGCATGCTTTGATGTGTTGTAGCCAAAGACAACTTGTGGGATCAGGGTATCACATTCAGCATCCTCGTCCAACTTTAACAGCATATTCTCCAACGTTTGATTGAACCTCTCTGAAATGAAAATAATAGGAACCTTGCCTTAGGAAAAATCATACATTACAATGTCATCGGCAGTAATGCTGCATAGAAAATGTATAATATAAAAACGTTGATGTCCAGGAAGTAGCAACTTATTAAGGGGTTGTAACAATTTATTATCATGTTAAATTATATAGGTTCAATTTCGATTGTAGCGTTGTATGCGTTGACACTAATATATTATAATATAAAGATCTACCTGTTAGTCCATTGCACTGCGGGTGATAGGCTGTGGTTCGACAATGAATAATCTTCAGCGCATCCGTAATGCCATCAACCACATCATTGTTAAATTCACGACCCTGGTCGCTAATGAGCTTGTGGGGGAAACCGAAACTACAAATGAAATCATGAACATGAATTACGTGCTACAAATATGATATGTACAAATCATGACAATTTCCATATGGTCAATTTGAAATTGTTTTTAAAATTATGTGAAACTAAACTTGTGTGTGCGTGTGAGTGTGTGCTTGTACATGTTAAAATGAGAAATGCATATGTTGTTAATTATAAATATTAACAATTGTGCCAAATAATGTTAAAATTAGTTTACCATAAAAATAGCTCCATTAAAAATTGGGCCACACCCGATGCATGTTTGGTTGGTAGAGCCTTTGCCTGTGTCCACTTGGTGTAGTAACAGGTGACTGTGCACACGTATTTATTACCACTGACAGTTTCTCTCAGAGACCCAACCAGATCTATGCCAATCTAAATATATTAAATATTAAAACAAAATTTTAAAAAGTAAAAACGTTTTTTATTATTACTTTATTTACACAATATAATGTATTTATTTTTACATAGATTGTTTTCTCAAAACAAATATATAGATATTAATGATGTTTTTAAATCATAATGTTCATAAAATAATAATCATAAAATCTGGAATAGGCTGTAATGGTAGGCTGTAATGGTGGGTCGACTTTGTTGGCCTTTCTATTAACCCTCTGGCATCTCTCGCAGTTCTGAAGATATCGCTTTACATCAGACATTAAATTTGGCCACCAGTAACGTTTCTGTATTTTGTCCAAAGTCTTATCGCGGCCAAAGTGTCCACCTAAAAAAATCATTTATTTTACTTATCATGTAATGTATTGCTATGAATGGATGATTGAATGAATGTTTAACGAAACACCACCAATGACAAACGACCACATTGGCAAGTAGGTTCCAAACAAACGAAGCATATAAAAATTAGTATTTGCATTCAAATAAACATACATTTTAAAACTTTAAGACGGCATAAAGAGGTGTGAAAATTATATAAATATAAATATAAATATATATCTGTGTGTGTGTGTGTGTGTGTGTGTGTGTGTGACACTGTGTGACACTGTGTGACATTGTGTGCGTGTATTCGTGTGCGTGAACTTGACAATAAGTTGCTGCAAGTACATACCCAATGGGCTCGAATGCATGACATTCAGAGCTTCATCAATAGCATCAGGCGTCATTAGAACTTTTCGCCAGTTTTCCTGCGTATTGGATGTCGAGCCACTATCAGGAAGGATGTCGATGGTCTTTTGTTTTTTTACTTTAAAAAAACAATATTGTTTTATCGACCTGAAAATAAGCACTTAATATGTTTTATAAAAACACCAAAATATCTTAAGTGATTTATTTTAAATTATATCATAAATGACAAAGGGCACATATGCACTTATGGGTAGGGGTGAAAGTCTAGGAGTTTCAGAAATGAAATACAAGCAGATAAGGAGTACTAGGAATACAGGTATCACGGACTAAGAGTACTAGGAATAAAAGTCCCACGGACTAAGAGTACTAGGAATAAAAGTCCCACGGACTAAGAGTACTAGGAATAAAGGTTCCACGGACTAAGAGTACTAGGAATAAAAGTCCCACGGACTAAGAGTACTAGGAATAAAAGTCCCACGGACTAAGATTACTACGAATAAAAGTCCCACAGACTAAGAGTACTAGGAATAAATGTCCCACGGACTAAGAGTACTAGGAATAAAAGTCCTACGGACTAAGAATACTAGGAATAAAAGTCCTACGGACTAAGAGTACTAGGGATAAACGTCCATCGAATTTAATCTTCCAGGAGCACATATCCCGCAGGCTAATATTTCAAGGAATGAAAGTCCGACGGACAATATATTTAAAATTATACAAAGATGAGTTAAAAACGATAACTTATATTAACTTACTTTGAATTTGGCATGTGCAGTCCGTCGAATGGCACGCTTCTTCAAATGAATTGTTCCTTTTTCATATTCTCCACTTTGTAAATACAGAAATATCTCTGAAATCTTCGGCTTGTTACGTTTTTTATGGTAGTCCGACATATTGAATGCACGAATATGTTTGCACAAATTATTTGTTTTATATACGTTCGGCAGAAGCAAGATGCACGTACTTGTTCATCTTCCAATCAAAATGTAACACGGTTACAAACATGCGCTCACGTGTTAAATGGACGAGCCTATTGCTTTAAAAAATACTTGATTTTAAAGGGGAAAAAATATGTGCGACATAGAGATTTGAACCAACAACAATATGAATCTGAAACATATATTTTTTAAAAATATTTTTATTTGTCGAACTCAATATTGCACATATACAAAATTCTACAAATAAAAACAGTAAAAATATTCACACATATTCACTCACATACTCTCACATAGAGCCACTCACACATGCATTACACACACACACACACACACACACACACACACACACACACACACACACACACACAC
>JAECMU010023391.1:0-10395 GCA_016106625.1 Dracogyra subfuscus | reverse complement strand
CACATACACACAAACACACACACTATATATGTATATGTATACATACATACATACATACATACATACATACATACATACATACATTGTTCTATTAGTAGCAAGGGATCTTTTTATGTGCACCATCCAACATATAGGATAGCACATGCCACGGTCTTTGATATACCAGTCGTGGTGGCTGAAAAGAGAAATAGCCCACTGCCGGGGGTCGATCCTAGACAACTGGGCATCAAGCGAGCGCTTGCCGCTGGGCTATGTCCCGCTCCTCCTACTTTTAGAAGCTCACACCAATGAAATTTTGCGTTATATATTGATGGCAACCTTTTCGTTTTGATGTACGTGTTCCTTTTAAATGACACCTGATGCAACACGTGATGTGAAAATGCTATACAAAAGAAAACCTTCTGATCCACCGTGCGCACTAAAACGATAGCCGACTGGCCCATCCTTTCCTGTTTTACAGCCCATAATCTTTTGCACGGAAAGAAATACACTTCTTTATTTTTTTAAAGTATTACCTCTTTATTTTAAAGCATTGTCCGCATTACCGCTCTTGTCTTTCTAGAAGAAATACTCCCGTATTTAATAGTCGATAGGGTTAATTAGTTTGTGTTTGGTTTAAGCATCGGCTATTGGCATGAATGAATGAATGTATTAATGTTTAACAACACCCAAGGACTAAAACGGCTACAGGGGCGAGCGCAGGAAATTTTGCAGGTGGGGGTCGATGTGTCTGTCGAAGCCCGACACCGCAAGCGCCGCAGACGCGAAGCCTGTGGTTTGGGGTGTGGGGGGCCCCTCCCCACATCCCGGACAATTTTGAAACATTGACCCCTTCTAGAGATATTCTGTATACATGAATGTACAAAATCGGGATATGAAATAGTTTTTTCTCCTTGAGCAAGGGGGTTTCGACACACACACACCCCTTGCGCACGCGCCTGGGCTATTGTATATCAAAGTGACTCGTGGTCAGCCGAGAAAACCTACTACATTTTTCTATTAGCAGCAAGGAATCTACAGACAGGAAAGCACATACCACGGCCTTTGACCAGTCGTGATGTACTGGTTGGAACGAGATAAACACTCAATCAGTTGAATAGTCCATAGGGATGCAAGGAAATGTTGAAACCTTTTGGGCAAAATAACACCCCGATGGAATAAAGGATTGTTTGAATATGTACTGTGTGAAAGGAAAAGGGTGTAACAACAGACCTTCGTTGGTGGTACGTACCGTAGATGCTGTGTATATTCTCACTGTAATAATAGTTGTTCACAATACGTGTTGCATCGCGCACTATTTTAGACGTAGGCCATATGTCAAAATATCAATGCTCTTCTTTGCATACATTTTCGCTATTCAAGTTTAAAACACGATACCTTTTAAAAACTAATTTTTAAACACATGAATAGTATAATGTATCCTTCCTTAGTGTTGTAGTAGATCGTTCACAGGAATTACAATCGATAGATCCACTAGGTCTATTCCATTCTATCCACTATCCGCAGCATGCTCTATACTATTTGTGGAAAGTGCATAGGCATTATTGATATTCATTTATTGAGGAGGCCATTAACAGTTCTTAGGTTAGTCATTTTACAATACGAGTATAAGCTTTTTTTGGTAAACCCTTTAGACTGTATGACACTCCGAATTATATAATTTCAGATATTGCATAAAACACGTATAAATTAAAAGAGAAAGAGATGCAAAATAACTAAATGAAAAACACTATCGCCGACACAGCAGGAGCGAAATATGTTGACGATAATAGGGAATGCACTTGTACATATACTTAGTCTGGTAACATATACATTATACATTCCATCAGAAACATCAACACCTGCTTGGCAATCAGTTATTGGAAACTCCACCGGTTGTATGAGAAGATCTCGTGTCCATGATCGGGTCACATGCTAATCAACACACCAGCCTGAGGAAAGTGACATAGATTCTTGTTCATCTTCCAGCCCAGATAGTAACAAAACCTAGTTTGATGCATCACAGCCTCCACAGATTACACAAACTAATTATATTTAAATAATGTCTCAGCAACGTTTTATTAAATGTCATACTAAAGTGTTATGACAAACTGGCACATGCCAGAAAGCGAACTATGACATAATTGGTGGCTGTTAAAGGAACTACTCTGAGGTTTCCACATTGTAAGATGTTTCCGACTAATATAATATTTTAACGTCTAAAAATACGCATTAAATATATTTTCTTGTTTAAAAAATCAGTGTCTGTATATTACATGTGTTTCTGGTAATCTTAAAGCGGCATTCCCTGGAATATTTTTATTATTTAAGCATATAGAACAGAAAATCCAATTACGTTTGGTGCCTATATGACGCCGTACTCCTCGTTGGTTTCACTACGATGGCTTATCCAGGTCAAAAACAAAGCGAGTATTTTGCAAGTGGGACACTTTGGACGGGCTCCTACCGATATTGGTTTTCATTGGCCATTCACAAGTGTCAACATTTCAAGGCAAATCCCACACACACACCGATCCCTGGAAAGGCGTTGTACAGATACCATTATGGATATAAATGATTATGTTTGGATATATGAGACGACGCCTTAATCAAGACGAAAAATCACGTGATCTCTTGATTGAGGGGTCGTCTCATATATCCAAAACATATTTAAATCCATAGTGGTATCTGTACAACGCCTTTCCAGGGGTCGGTGTGTGTGGGGGATTTGCCTTGAAATTTTGACAGTGGCTAGCTGTTGGCATACGCGTTACATGTAAGGGGGTGTTACTAATTACGTAACGCTCTTGGGGTACTGTGTTCAATTTACGTAACATTTTTCAAGACTTTTATGTTATGTGTATTCATTACTTAGACCTAAAAAGGTTGTTTTTTTTGTTTTGTTTTTTTAAATGCGCGGTCAGTTTAGGAACTATCCCCATCGGCGGGTATATAAAAGACCATGGTATGTGATATGTGATCTCTGGCTAAAAAAAAAGAAAAAAAAAAGGCCAGGTGGGCACAGTAGTTACGTAATACCTCCGGGAGTTCTGTTTTATGACCGTGGTTTTCTAGCGAACTGGCGATGTTCTGTCTGGCTATCTAAGAGAATATACCGTCTCTGAGAGATGTGGAAATATCACATGATAGGTGTGGTACCGCGTTGTGCCCCAGGCGATATTCGCTGTCTCCGGTCTAATCTGGCATTTTTCAATAAAAAGCTTGGATTTTTGATTTAACGGGGAGAAACACTGGAAGGCTCCAGGGGAACTTTGTCCGACCGGATTTGGTCAATATATATTTCTGCTCTGTTGTATAACCTTGATGTGATTAATGTGACTTTAAATATGTTAATACTGTATTAATAGAATCTATCACAGTTGTCAGGTATAGATAAGGGAATTCCAACCCAAGGGACAAAATGTTTTGTGAGGGCCGAGGTTTACCGAGGCCCTTACAAAACATTTTGTTCCGCGGGTTGGAATTCCCTTATCTATATCTGACAACGGTGATTGATTCTTTTTCTTGCCCACTTAGTTAGTAACTAAAGCAAAAATACGCCTACTTGTCACTTTTATATTGCATTCCTTCTATTCTTGGCCACTGTAAACGTTGAGTCTACAGACGCCTTTAACCATACGCGCTAAAAAGTAGTCCCATTGGACAAAATAAAATAATACTAATTTCACGATTAAGTTCAAATTTTTAATTTCATTAACATAACCTTTTTGAGGATTATAAAAATAAATATAATGTAACATGAATTGGCAGCTTCAAAATAGAGTTGTCTCCAGTTATAAGTAGCCTCATAACCGCGTATGTAGAAATCGTCTATACCCGTGGGTAAGATAGATTTATCTAGCACCGTGCAAAAGCTGGATAATCCGGTCTAATGGGCAAGAATATACGAATATTAAGCTTAGCCAGTCATCCTAGAGGACCTAGGTAAACTGTAGGTTATTGTCTTTATTGTGATATGTACCAGTAGTAATTCTGTATTATAAGGTTACTGAATTAGTATTTGAAGGTTAATTAAAAATCAACAAGTAAGGAATAGCGTTGTAATTCCTTGATTAATCAAGTTCCCCAGGGCGCGTTTCTCAATTATCACATTGTGTGTCGTATCACGGCGAAGTGGTTAGAATATTGTGTAAACGAGACACCTAGTGATTAACTAATTAAGTGATTAGTCTGGGTTGTTATTACATCTTTGTTATTAAATTAACTATTGCGGCTAGTACATTTGTCAGCGTAGTGTTAATACAAATTCTAAAAGTGTATTGTGTTTTGTTGTGTTTTCTAGTGAACTAAACGTACTATATCATATATATAATTATATTAAGATCTTATCTCTGATACACCTAGTGACGAGCCACTCGGGTATTAGCCTGCCCGATACAGAGAGATCTAATAGATATACACTTTGGAGAGATATATGGATTATCGTGTTTTATTCAGTTACGGGTATTATAGGATCCACGTGACAGCAAGTAAGGGTTTTGACCTCCAATACCTCCCCCCTGCACATGCACCCGATTCCTCTCTAAGATTATGTGTCAAAATTACCAAATGTTAGACATCCAACAGCAGATGGAAGAAAGGATAGGATTTGTTTTATTTAACGACGCACTCAACACATATTATTTACGGTGGTATGGCGTAGGATGATTATTAAATCAATATGCTCTAACTTTGATGTCGTTAAACACCCCCCACCCCCAACTGTACCCTTTCCAAACGAAAGAATACTTATTTGAATTTGTCGATTTTAACGCGTAAAACGTTCATTGTCTACTTTAGTATATTTTATTAAAAAATATATACATGATTAATGTGTTACTAGTATACAAACTAAACTTTGAAAGTTCTACTAACACTTTATAAAATATTAATTCTGAAATAGGAAGGTACGATTGTCGATAATACGTTGTCAAGATTAAACCGGTTTTAACAAAAGACTCGAATACCGTATCATCAACCAAACGTTTTTCGTACAGCGCAATTTCTCTTTTAAGTTTTTGAGACGAACCCTACAATTTGAAATCGGCAAACGCACGTGTTAACTCAAGATTCCCAGTCCCAAGCTCGTCGCGGTAAGACGTGTTTGTTTCACTTGTGCACACTGCACGTGCTTTCGCGGCTCGACTTAGGGATCCTTCACTTCGCTGTTTTCGGAGTGTATGCGGCCATTGGAACTGATTGAACGCTGGAACGCTTCTCCTTTCGACAGTCTGCACCACCAGGTTGGATTCTTTTTTAGCGAGATTCCTTGCCTCCACGTCATTTCTCCTTCTTGTTTGGCAATTCTGCAGAACGCCACGGTTGTTCGCGTTTGGTCTCTACGTGTCCGAGCCTGTCCTAGCATCACTGGAAGATTGACCGCCCCACTCTAAGACGAAATAGGAAGCGGGGTCGGCCCCTACTACTATTTTCTAGACTTTAGTTTGTTTTATTGATACCATCTCGTATCCTCCGGAGTCGGTACCGTCCGCACAACTATACCAACCAATGACGACTGGCCTATACCCTAGTTTGATTCTCTCTCTCTCGTTCAGACGTATTCGGCTTCTCAAGATTAGTATTTCAGCACAGCACTACATCTTAAATATCTACTGACTGTCAATCTAGTGGTTTTCTTGACGAGATGCAACCCATGTCGTCCCTACAAGCTGTACACCCTAACGGCCTTAACGAGGCCACCCATGTGGACATATGACAAGTTCACGTTCTTTATTGCCTTAGTATTTAAATCTAATCAGCATTAATAATAACTCACCCATGTGGACATATAGATCGGACTTTAAAGTTTTAGACCTTCGTTCAAAAGTTTATGTCGAAAATATTTTCTTTTTTTAATGTTATTAAATAGTCCGATCCCCTCTTCTTTCTCTTATTTATTTTTGGACTGTCCTTCTAAAATGCTCCAAATTATATAAATATTCGACCGAGCAGTCAATTCTTTTTTTATTTTTGGCTTGTAACGTGTTTGTTTTTTGTTGTTGTTGTTTTTTGTGTTTTTTAAATTCTATTAATTTTGTTTACCAATTGCTATTTTCAAAATACTGCCCATTTTCAACTACCCCCCCCCCCCCCATCCCGAGTCAGGCCTATCTAATTTCTTTTTGACCACCCGATCTAATCTAGCGACCAAATTTAATTAGTAAAACTTTCTTTATTAATTATATTAATTAGAGATGCACATCAAAATTTTAAAGACCCACTATTTAATTTTTGGATGTAAATGTCAAAACTGTCCGCTTAATTATTTTTTCTGGTGATATATGAGCATATAAAAATTATTCGCACTCGCACTGTTAACTGAAAGTGACAACAGGCTGTCGTTTGTACTTTGCCGAGCTATGGCGGCACAGCTGACGAATGGAGCGTATATGTTTGACGATATCCATTCATATCGAACACACTCGATTTTTTTTTTTTTAAGTGCATTTGACCTTGTATTTCATATTTGTACATGATGTTATAATATGGTAACCAGAGAATGTAACTTTAATATTTGGGATGTCTTCAAATAATTTCGTACGTATAAAACAAAACAAAAACAACAATATATTTTAGGAAATAAAATGAAATGTAACCTAGTACAGATACTAGAACGATCATAAACACGTTTAATATAGAGTCACTAATATTTTATTCAGAAAAATATATATGATATGAAATTACATTCGTTAAAAAGTATCTGTTAGTTGTTAACATCTTTAAATTTGCAGCAAACGCAGTCCCTTTAAAACCACTAGCAGTGGGCCTGTGGTGCATCAGATGTTGTTCAAAATCAACCACTAGTCGCAAGTATAGCTTCAATGCATCTGGCAAATGTTTTTGTACATTGTTGTGCCGGGATGTTGTTAAACATTTGTTTATTATTTTCTTAAAACGCCACAAACAATAAACAAAGACATTTGTTAGGATATCACAAAACTGTTATGCCGATGATGATAATGAGATGGATGGTGACGTCTTAGTACTGCCCTTTCGGTATGGGACTAAAAGACGAGGCTTTGTGTCAGTTAAGCTCGTATCTCGGTATCAACCGAGCCCAGGGTACACGGAACTTGCTGTGCCTGCTGGGTAATCATATCCTTTTGGGATCATACACGCAAGAGGCTCTCCAATAATCGCACCAGTGATGAGCGTAACACTTTCAGAACTGTCACTTTGTTAAAAACATTTTAAAGTATTATACTTTTTTTCTTGGAAATACTACTTTTTAAAAATACTTTTTTCCAATGAAAATACTTTTTTTATATATATGTTTTAATAATAATAAGTTAAGAAATCCAATTTCAAATTTGACCATCATAAGATTTGTGATTTGCTAATCCTTTGTTTCAGGAGTGGTTTGTTCTTTGTTGAGTGGAGTGTTTGTAGAGCTCTCCGATCGTGCTGCTCACGGTGACCAAGTAACAGGGTACTGAAATATGTAGAACAGAGTGTTCAACAATCACAAACCCTCACAACATGGTACACACCATTCCTGGAGGTTGGTCATAAGCCTTAACATTAGTAGGACAATGGTAGCGAATGTCATATGGTAAGTTGATGCAAAATTATATTTTTAAATACTTTTTAAAGACCATTTTGATACTCTTTTTTTTTGTGTGTGCAAGATTCCATTGTTTTTGCAAAATGCAGAGTGACAGCCCTACACTTGGTACTGCACTCACTCTGGGTTGCAGCCGGTTTTGGAATTAAAATTCTGCTAATTGCTTCAGGTATGACATGAAACCCACTTTGTACACGACCTACTGTAAATAACTTCACAAATACCTTACAGGTAGTACTAAACCAAATAACTTCCAGCTGAGTCAAAGTTCGAGGTGCACCCAACTTTTGATAGATAAGTGAACACCACAAGTCCTGTGATTGGTTATAAATATGAGTGTTGGTTGTAAAAAAATAACAGTTTCATCTGGGTAAAAATAAAATGCAATTTTATTTCATCTAGTACCAATGTGTCAAGTAGCCTTGTGTTTGAAACATGTATGAGGTACCTGTAAAAAAGTACTCGAATTTTGTGCCGAACTAGGGTAGTCATAGACGCTACCCGTTATCTCAGAAACAAGCAGCTTGACCCCTAATTTTTTCTGAATCACTTGAAATGTGAGGGGTGGTAGTATTTATATCCGTGGCGTTTATGTCGATCTGTGGGATTTGATTTGGCAGTATACACCCTATAACAAAAAGCCTACAGTATTGAGGATAAGCAGCGCTTGAAAGGCCAAAATGTGGTTGTTCTGGATATGCGCGATATAAGTTAAAGTACAGGTTCTGTGTCGGGTACAAGTATTAAAATGTATTGCCAATATTATTGGCACACAGACGTTGGTGACAAAACAAGTGTTTGACAGATTTTAAGAATGCTTTAGCCACATATTGACACCTACAGATTTATAAAACCTATGAAATATGAAGTACCTATTCAAAATGAGTGTAACTAGCTCTTTGTCATAAAAAACACCCCCCACAATAGAGAATGAAAGGAATGTTAGACTCGTAACCCTATGGGTGAAATCAATCAGTCTGCTGTAGTAATATGTCAATTCTTTTTTTAGAATACTGCTTAAATAAATTGGACAGCCATAGTCCACTACATCATCATCATACATCAGTGACTGGTGGCCGGCAAGTGCCATCACTGTGCATGCGATCTCTTGAGTGCTCAATACAGCAAGTTCAAACAAAGCATCAAACTTGACACACCACAGCAGTGGCACATAGCCCTCCGGAATGTGAGGTTTAACACTGAAATATCGGCTACAAATGGTAACCTTTTTCTGCTACACTGGAGAAAAGAAATGTTCCACATATTGAATACTATCCAACACTAAAGGAAAGGAATGCATTCAAGAAGGCATCTTTAATTCTGGATGACAACAACAGTACTAAAAACGCAAGCTCCAAGAAAACACAGCTAAGACATATTTTTATAACACATATATAATAAATGAAAAAATAAATTAGTATCTATCGTATCACAATAAGAGGAAAGGGAACCTGAAATGATCATGTTTATGATATTTAGTTTTGCACTTGTACATATTTATACCAAACGTTCGTTTGTTTTGTTTAACGACACCACTAGAGCACATTTATTTATTTATCATCGGCTATTGGATGTCAAACATTTAGTAATTTTGACATATATAAACCCGAAAAAAATGTTTTAGTAGAGAAGGATATTTTATATGCACCATCCCATATGCAGGATAGCACATACCACGGCTTTTTATATAAGTCGTAGAACACTGGTTCGAACGAGAATTAGACCAATGGGATTGTTCTTAGAGCGACAACATCAAGCTAGCGCTTTACCACTGGTCTACCTCCCGCCCCCATGTTTATACAAAGCTGTACATCCAGTGTTTAATGCTTTAATTACAAACTGCTATTCGCATTACATTCAGACCCCCTTTTACACCATCTCTTTCAGTGAATCCAACATACACCCTATCATGAACAGAAATGAATGATGGAGTAGCAGACGATGGAATGACATTTTTTTTTTACGTATCGTACATTATGAATACAGAGACTTTTCATAGTCTTGATATTGAAAAAATCCTGAAAATATATTAAATCGATGTCTTAATGTGAAAACATTGATTATAAAATGGTTGCGTATTGCCTTGATTTGTGTAATTTACTGCTCTAAATATGTACAAACATTAACTGAACTGTCTTAGTTACATTGTTATTTTATTTATTTAGTTTTTTCTGTATATTTGTGATCAACGGAAATGTGATACCATTGTAGTTTTTACTAAAACGTTATAGAGTGTATACCACCAAATCAAATCTCATAAATGACAATAGTAACATATGTAGCTAAAACTCCTACCTGCAGCGTATCAATGGACATAAACACCACCGATATAAATACTACCACCTTCACCCTTAAAGTGAATCAGAAAACATTAGGGGCTAAGCTACTCATTTCAGAAATAACTGGTAATATCTATAACTACCCAAGTTCCGCAAACAATTTGAGTGTTTGTTTTACAGGTAGGTCATACATGTTTCAAGTACGAGGCTATTTGACACAGTGGTACTACATACAGTGTTTGCCTAGGTGAAACTAGGGGTTATTTTACAACACACACACACACACACACAATCATGACCAATGACAAGACTTGTGGTATGAACTGCTCTATCAAAAGTTCGATGCACCTCGAACTTTGACCCAGCCAGAAGTTATCTGGTTTACTACTACCGTACCTAAATTGTTGATAACGTACGGAACTGCAAAGATGACAGACGTAAATTCATTTTTATTGTGTTCTTACACAAGATTATTCGTTATTGAATGATGGTTGAGGCATAGCCCAATGATAAAGCCTGATGCGTGGTCGGTCTAGGATCAGTTCCCGCCTTTGGGCTATATTTCAATCCAGC
>JAECMU010023383.1:0-10247 GCA_016106625.1 Dracogyra subfuscus | reverse complement strand
GACAAGTGGGACCGATTGACAATTTTATTTCCCCCCACCACTGGTATGTACTTTTAACACTGACTGATACAACAATATTAAATGAATAATATCATATAACCCACCATGTTTTTGTTTTAAACACCAGCAATGAATATTGGGTAATTTTATGTAGTGCATAGTTATGTATATTACCATGTGTAACAAAATAACCATTGTACAACACTTATTTATAGTGCTACGGTAATTGCTAAATACAAATTATGACTGAATTAATTTAGACAGAGATATCCAGACAATAATTATCAAACACATGATATATGTATTATGTATAACGTTCTATGTCAGTGATAGATATTGTTGTCAGTACTGACTTTTTACAATAATGTTTTATTACTACTGGTAGTTATGAAATGAGTTTTGGAATTGTGAAAGGAAATACATTAAAGCACAGCATGAGAGTTTGGTACTTCATTCACTGTCTGTCAATAATCTCTGCAGCATTCTGTTGACACGGAGTTTTTAGTTTAGTATTGACCTGGGACGACAAACACTCGTTCCGCAGGTGGTGTGAAATCAATATGTTAACATGCCGTGCTGACTTAATACATCGGTCATATAGGCCTTCGACAGGATTAGTGATGCATCTCTTTACAGGATTGCTCATGCATGCCTTGTATGTACCATTAGTTATACATCCTTTTACAGGATTAGTATTACATCTCTTTACAGGATTAGTCATAAATCCCTTTACAGGATTAATAATACATCTCTTTACAGGATTAGTAATGCATCTCTTTACAGGATTAGTCATATGTGTCTTATATATAGGATTAGTCATACATCTCTTTTCAGGATTAGTCATACATCTCTTTACAGGATTAGTCATGCATCTCTTTACAGGATTAGTCATGCATCTCTTTACAGGATTAGTCATATGTGTCTTATATATAGGATTAGTCATACATCTCTTTACAGGATTAGTCATACATCTCTTCACAGGATTAGTCATGCATCTCTTTACAGGATTAGTCATGCATCTCTTTACAGGATTAGTCATGCATCTCTTTACAGGATTAGTCATACATCTCTTTACAGGATTAGTCATACATCTCTTTACAGGATTAGTCATATATGTCTTGTATGTAGGATTAGTCATACATCTCTTTACAGGATTATTCATACATCTCTTTACAGGATTAGTCATATGTCTCTTTACAGGATTAGTCATACATTTCTTTACAGGAGTAGTTATGCATGAATTGTATGTAGGATTAGTCATATATCCCTTTACAGTCATACATGTTAACAGGAGTAGTCATAATCTATTTACTGGATTAGTCATAGTCCTTTTCGAGATTAGTCATAGATCTCTTTAAATGATTAGTCATAAATTTCTTTACAGCATTTATCTTACAGCCTTTTTTCATGATTAGTCATGCATTCCTTAAACATAATTATCCATGCATGCCTTGTACAGGATTTACAGGATTAGACATACGTCCTTTTTTCATGATTAATAATGAATACCTGGTACAGGATTAATAATGCATGCTTTGCACAAGATTCATCACATATTTGCCTTTTATGGGATTAATTATATATGCCTATTGTAGAATTAGCCATGCATGCCTTGTACAGAAGTATCCTACTGTACTAGACAACTCTACTGTACATAATGAACACACAAGCCATGAATACATAAGTTGTACAGGAGAATCCTAAAGTACAGGATTAACACAGTATTAACATGGCTTGTACAAGAGAATCCTACTTTACAGTAGCAGTACCATCAGTTGTATAAACATTGTACAGAAGTATCCTACTGTACTAGACAACTCTACTGTACATAATGAACACACAAGCCATGAATACATAAGTTGTACAGGAGAATTCTAAAGTACAGGATTAACACAGTATTAACATGGCTTGTACAGGAGAATCCTACTTTACAGTAGCAGTACCATCAGTCAGATAAACATTGTACAGAAGTATCATACTGTACTAGACAACTCTACTGTACATAATGAACACACAAGCCATGAATACATAATTTGTACAGGAGAATCCTAAAGTACAGGATTAACACACTATTAACATGCCTTGTACAGAGAAATCCTACTTTACAGTAGCAGTACCATCAATTGTATAAACATTGTACAGAAGTATCCTACTGTACTAGACAACTCTACTGTACATAATGAACACACAAGCCATGAATACATAATTTGTACAGGAGAATCCTAAAGTACAGGATTAACACACTATTAACATGCCTTGTACAGAAAAATCTTACTTTACAGTAGCAGTACCATCAATCGTATAAACATTGTACAGAAGTATCCTACTGTACTAGACAACTCTACTGTACATAATGAACACACCAGCCATGAATATATGGCTTGTACAGGAGAATCCTTTATGTATAAAACCCATGAAAGTAACTACTTATACATAATTATTAAGAATGACTCAGAAGAAAATACTCTAATACTAACTGAGTTATAAAGATTTTATTAAGCCTATTATAAAACACACAGCTGAGTACACGTTTTCTCCAACAAGCATGAAACAGATACTTCATATAATGATTATTTCTCAAAGTTATACACATACAATCAGTGCTGGATTTATAAGAAGACAAAGGGGGCAATTGCCCCGGGCCCCTTTGTCCCTTCCCTTATAAAAAAAAAAGTAATAGTTTTTAAATTAGTTTTTTTATTTTTATTTGTCATGTAATTTAATTTCTATATTAAGGCCCCCTCTCCACCCCCCCCCCCCAACCTGAAGTGCCCCGGCACCCCAAGATCTAAATTTGGTCCTGAGTAGAATGATCAGTGGGCAGAGATAGTAGTAGTGGATCTATGACACTTTACACCATGTTGAAACATGTAGAGCATGTCAGTATTAACACTCTTGACAGGGTATACCTCTTAGAAAATCTCATTACTGAAGAGACTACTAATTATATAATACCGGATGTAACCCATGCAATACGTGTCTATGTTTAGATGGGATGTGGGTACCTTACATAGGGTTTTCAAAAACCAAATTACCACTGTGTACATAACCAGCCCCCATTAGCCGATTCTATATACATGGTCGGTTTATATATAGCCATTTCTGTGTTAAATAACAAATATGGCTACTTCTAACAATCATTATTTCATTTCAACTTATTTGCTTTCTTATATCCAATTAAGATTCAAGCATGCTGTCATGGGCACACACCTCAGCTATATGGGCTGTCAATTCAGGACAGTGGGTTAGTTGTTAGTGGTTAGTGAGAGAGAAGAGGGTGTAGTGGCCTTACCCATTGAGTCATCAAAACTCTGGGTGGGGAGCTGGTACCAGGTTGTGAACTCTGTATCTACAGGGCACAATATTTCACGCGAACCGCCGTTCTGTTCGCATGTCGGTTACGCAAACTTAAATTTACGCGAACCGCAAATCGGTTACGTCGTGACCTGTAGATGTTCAGAAATTAAAACTCACAAACTTCACAATTACAGGAAGTTTATTCATGCAGGCATACTACTAGTACGCCTACAAATGTTTTCGACTGATTTTTAGTACTTGATTCGCGGCAAACCAGTAGACAACGGTATATTGCAATTATTGTAACTTGCGACCACTAAGGCGCCTAAATTATCTGCTGCTATTCTATCTCTAAAGGAATATACTAGCATGTAGACATAATATTGGATTGTCTATAATTTTACAAAGGTTGAAAACGGTTTTAACCTAAAAAAAAAAAAAAAAAAAAAAAAAAAAAAATTAATAATAATAAAAACTTCGCATAATGAGATTTAAATAACAAACATTTGGACCGTCACTGTAGTATAGAAGTAGCAGCAATAAAGTGAATATAGCATCGCCACCGCAAAACATCAGTGTCAAATTGTGGTCTTTCTTTTTATGCTACCAGTATTATTAGATTTATTTTTATTAATCTAACGGGTAATCATGCGCCAATGAGTAGCCTGTTTTATAGTTCAAAGGAACTGGACATTTGTTGTTTGGGATGTATATATATTAGTCTAATCATGCACCAGTGAGTGACAGAGTGTTTTGCATTATACTTATAGGAACCAGGGAATGGACATTTGTCCTTCAATTGTATAAAATAATAATAATAAAAAAAATAAAAAAATAAAAATAATAATAATAAATCTACAACACTACGATCGTACGAAACCAAAAGAAACATATACAAGTCACTTCTTTCGATTTGCAAGCATTAAAGAAACTTTTATAAAACGTTTTCTTTTGTATTTTGTTTTAACTTTATGTTTGAGCTAAATAATTATGTATTTAAAATATAATTTCAACGTAGTTTTGATGTAACCGTTAAGGTAATCCACAGGTTATGCAAATATAAATCACGTAACCGAACAATTGGTTACCTAGGTAAAAACCACGTGAACCGACTTCCGGTTACCTCAGATTTCGAAATATTGTCCCCTGTATCTACCAGCCTTATGCCCTATGGCTTAACCATGACACTACCAAGTCCCGTGACCTCTAATAAGGTTGCATTTATGAAATTCATTGGAGTATGCAATATTAAGCACTATATTTGCAGTGTTCAAAACAAGCACTTGTCCGTTTGTCCAGACAAGTCATAATCTGCTCGGACAAACAAAATGTACCTCCATGGTTGTCTAATGAACAAGTCAAAATGTTCAATGAAGTTTAAGTTTTGAGAAATAAAAAATACGGTCCTTGCACTCGAATAAAACAAAACATTTATTTGGACAAGTGAAAATATTGCTGGACAAGTAGATTTCGCGGTGGACAAATGAAAAATTCTGCTCATTTCTATTACTGATTTGTAGACCTTGGGCTGTCAACTGTCACTGGTGCAATAAGATCCTTATGAAATGTGAAACTGGCTAAGTACAGTTTTGTTTTGTTTTGTTTTGTTTAACGACGCACTCAACACATTATAATGACGGTTATATCGGCGTCGGACATATGGTTATGTCGAGAAAAAACCCCAGTGGTTAGCTGACGGGGATCGATCCTAGACCGACCGCGCATCAGGCGGGCACTTGGCTAAGTACAATGAAGGCAGATCAATGACAATATAAATCAAAAGAGAAAGGAAACTGTTAAAATGGACTTGCATATTATATTATAGTACATTTCTGAATAATACTGGATATGGAAATATGTATCACAAATGCAAATTGCATTTCACAAACTGGACAACTAATTAGGTAGATTCCAAAAGCTGCAATAAATAGGTTACAGGAATTATAATTACTGCACATATTTAACACATACTTTCAGTTGAAGCCATCTAGATTTTTCTTTAGGCTCATTATGATGCAAAATTAATGAGAAAATAATTAAGTTTCCTTGTGATCAATTATTAAAATCAAATTAGACGCAAGCTCATGCTGGTGAAAGTCAACAGATTGAGATGTGTTCACATCTACAGATATTGATTTGTTAGCAGTTGTCTATTTGTCTACCAGACTGCATGTGTGTGTGTGTGTATGGGAACATGTGTTACCACAAAAACCTTGTCCACACTATTATAATATTTAGATATATCGGTAACTGCTAAAAGCAAATTATATAGGAAACCAATACTAGGGTATAGGTTAGTGTAAACAATATTTTATTCTGAAACCAAATAGAGTGGTTTGGGACTGGTCTAAAAGATATAATTTATTTTTGAACATTTAAATAGGAGACTTACTTGACACCTATCAATGCTTGTAGGCTATTAATCAAGTTTTACTGGTTCATCGTACAATGAGAAAAGCTGAAAAAAGACTGCACAACAGTAACCAAAAATAATGGGTGTACATTTTCTGTCAGTATTTTTGGAATATTCTTTTTCAAACATTAAATAACATAACATCAGGTCTAAATTTTAGGGAGAAGTGACTTCTCCCTCCAGACCTTGAGAGGGAGACGTTTTCAACCAGAGGGAGACTTGAAATAAATTCATTTCTATTTTTTACAGTAATAAACAACAGCCCCTTTTTGCAGACACTGATTACGATTTATTACTGTTCATACTTCAAAGAAACAAACTGCATGGACGATATGATCCTAAAGACCAAATTACAGTTCATGTGATTGCAGGTACATTCTTTTATTTTCCTTTGTATTATCTTTAGAGACCGGGATAATTAATCCTTAATTACGCATGTCACCATCTCCAAATTCCTGCATGGTCAGTCACCCGTGAACGCATGCCGCCAAACATGTGGCCTCTGTTTTGACAAGGTGACTTTGATTTCGCTCCAGACACACACGGTCAGGGCGAAGTCTGCGAGATCAAGGCGATGTTTGGGCTCACTTCGCCTGGTCACGTGAGCCCTGATAACATGTATACGGATTAAAGGGACATACCCTAGTTTCAACCCTATGAAAATTAACACTAAGTTTAATTAATCTACAAACCTGTTACACATTTGGATAAAGTTACATTTCAGTGAAACATGAGTCTGTGACTTTTAAATGGTGAAATACCCTCTAAAAATAGACTAAAACTCGACTCCATAACTGTTACTTCTCAGACGCACATGCATTTTTTTAAATATGAGAAATGCATTTTGTGAAATGAAAAACACCAAGTTCACCAAAAACAGTTTGAATGTATGGAAATGGATAATCCAATAGTAAAAAACATGCCTTAGTGTGTAAAAATAGTCCCTTTAATTAAAAACTGTTTATCTACCTCAGTAATATAATTCGTTTCTCTCTATTTTAAAATTTATTCAGATAATAGTATAGTGAAACCTGTCTAAACCAAACCCTCATAAAACAGAAACCTGTCAAAACCAGTCAGGCTTCATGGTCCTGAATTTTTCAAAATTTTAAAACACCGGATTCTCTAAACACTGGATCCTGTCTAAATGGAATAAATATTAGGTCCCTGTGTTTACACAGGCTTCACTGAAAGTAGACTTCATAACTACATTCTATAACTGTTTTCTGTGCAGCACTGGAATGGAACATAAAAAATGAATGGATACTGCCCCGCTAATTTGGAATCACGGTTACTGATAAGTAGGGCTTCCACGAGTCCAAAATATTGGACTCAAGTACTCGAGAGTCAAACTCAACACAGACCCAGCACTAGATGTAGATGAGGTTAAGGAAAAAAGCTAAATAGCATTATGCATCTTAATTCCAGTGCTAAACATGGATGCCAAATCATGTTATTGCATTGCATTTAGAAACAGGTTGATATGTGAAGGACGGACGGATAGTTTAAAAAGAGTGCATCATCATATAATTATTGTGTAACTTATATCATTGATTATCTACTGCAGAACATATTGTCCTACATTGTCCATTGTATTATAGTTGATCATTATGTTCCACCTTGTTTGGGTACTTGAGGTCCGTGAACGGACTCAAGTTTTGCTAGACTCAACCCATGCCCGAGTACTCAAGTATTTGTGGAGACCCTACTGATAAGCGTACAATAATAAAAAAAATTATTGCATCAATTTCTGCATTCCTCACCCATGCTGCACCAGAAACAAATATACGTAGACAATCACCTTTCTTTCATCACTTCCCTTTAGAAGTGTGCTCCCACTCCGGCTGCGGTTTTCCAACAAGTCCTCGGGTGACCCCATCAGCTCAAGCTCTGGGGGTGGGGTCACAGGACGGCCTTTTGGATCCACCCACCGGTACGCCTGGTGCACAATGTGGGATCCAGGAATGCGACCCACTCGAGAGACACACAGCTCCAGTCGTTTAGCCGCTTTTACAATCTGAATTTTAAAAATGTACAGTTATTAGATGTCTATAGATAAACATATGGTTATTTTGTGTACATTTATCAGATGTCTATAGATAAACATATGTTTTTTTGTTTTTTTTTGTTGGTTTGTTTAACGACGCACTCAACACATTTTAATTACGGTTATATCGGCGTCGGACATATGGTTATGTCGAGAAAAAACCCCAGTGGTCAGCTGACGGGGATCGATCCTAGACCGATCGCGCATCAGGCGGGCACTGTACCACTGGGCCACGCTGCCCGCTAGATAAACATATGGTTATTTTGTGTAGTTATTAGATGTCTATAGATAAACACATGGTTATTTTATGTACATTTATTATATGTCTATATATAAACATATAGTTATTTTGTGTACAGTTATTAGATGTCTATATATAAACATATAGTTATTTTGTGTACAGTTATTAGATGTCTATAGATAAACATATGGTTATTTTGTGTACAATTATTAGATGTCTATAGATAAACATATGGTTATTTTGTGTACAATTATTAGATGTCTATAGATAAACATATGGTTATTTTGCAGAGGCCTAGCTTCCACATATGCAGGTATACAGCTACATACCTCCTGAGATTATAAATATTTTTTTATTATTAAAATATATGATGTAAATATGTGTATGCTCTATGCTAGTAGTGTTTTATTCCATTGCTGAAAACATCTGCATACCACCTGAAAATCTCAAGCTAGGCCCCTGTTTTGGCACTTTCCGATAGGCAGGACAGTACATGCCACAGTATCTGATGTACCAGTCATTGGGTACTGGTTGAGATGGGAGAAAACCTGACCTTAAATGTACATGTACTTGTTCCCCAAGTCAACACTGCACTGGATTTTGATCCTTGCAGCAACTTTTAATAAATCTAAATAATTGAACACTTTCCATCTTTTTTTTTGCAATATTCATTTCAGAATATTTGATGTTTTTGTCACTTTGTCATTTGTAGGTTTATTTTTGTTTGATGACACCACTTAAGCACATTGATTGATTAACCATCAGTAACATTTGACAATTCCAAGAGACTTCAGAATTACCCTGGTACATTTAGCAACAAGGGATCTTAAATCTTCCATTTATGCACTTTCTCACAGACAAGACAACACATACCACAGCCTTTGATATACCAGACACTGGGCAGAACTTGGGACAGAAAACCCAATGAGATATTAGGTGGTCCATCGAGTTGGTTTGAATCTATGACAAAAGCACCTCAAGTGAATGCTCTACCAACTCAGTTAGATCTCCGAACCCAGTACCTACCAGCCTGTAGATGGACTAACCACAATGCCACCGAGGCCGGTCAGAGAGAAGGAAGTTTAGCATTGTTAGGTCTTTTTAATGATCTGTATAAGCTCACTCTCTGATACAAACCCAGAATCTAACTGTCTTAAAGTGATGGCTTAACAATTAGACTACAGAGGTCACTACCCTTGACCAATTTTAAATTTTTTTCTTTAATATTGTTTAACGTGCACATTCATAGCAAGCTGTTATAGTGCACGCCTGTCTTGGGCACACACCTCAGCTATCTGAGCTGTCTGTCCAGGACAGAATAGAAATTAGTGGGTTAGTTGTTATTGTTAGTCAAAGAGAAAAGAGGGTGTAGCGGCCATACACCTACCCAATGAGTCCTTAAAAACTCACTCTGGGTGGGAGCCGGTACCGGGCTGCGAACCCAGTATCTACCACCCTGTTGTCCGGCGACTTAACCGCTAGGCCACCGAGGCCGGTTTTGACCGATGAATCAGAGATGCTTTTATAGTTAGTAACAACATTAATTCATCATCATTGTAAATTAAATATACTGACCAACAAAAGAAATGCAACTATTATAATAATAATTTATACAAGCGATTTTTCATCATGCAATTAATTTGGTAAATATAGTGTCTAGATGGGCCTTATGACCTACAATGTTCACTAGACATTTTGATACTTTTAACAGACACAAAAACTAAAGAGATTAAAACTGAAAAATTTAAAATATTGAAACTAAAATAATATTTGTCTTTCTTTTGTTGTTAAGTATACTTCAAAGCATAAGCATAAGTTGGGGGTTTCGGATCCCCCCCCCTGCTGAAGCAAATGGTCCACTTTCAGAGCTAAAACATACAGGTTTATACATATGGAGTTTCTGGTGGTGCAAAACAAAATAGACAAAGAGTCCACTTGGTTCATATTTGAACACACACACACTCACACACACAAACACTCACACACACACACACACACACATACACACACACACACACACACACAAGGTCCAGATCACGCTATGCCCTTGTACTTCATTTATGCTATGAAGTTTGGAAAATAGTATTTAAAGTGATAAAATAAATAACCATTTTTACCTTGGCTGCTTCAATATGTGATATGTTTTCAAAAGAGATGTCGTTGACCTCTAGAATCCGATCTCCAACTTCCAACCCTTGGGCCTTGGCGTGTCCCCCGTCGTCCACTGATGACACGTACACCCCCAGACC
>JAECMU010023331.1:0-12711 GCA_016106625.1 Dracogyra subfuscus | reverse complement strand
ATTCTCTATATATATCAAAGATCATATGATTATGTGCTATGAATAAATGGAAATAAATTCCTGTCATGGACACATCTGTTGACAATTAAGACAGATGTGCTTGAAATCTTGAACATTTAATGGATGTAAGCATGTGTCAAATGGTTCATTGATTGATTAATTATTTAATGGTCACTTCAAACCAACTTTTAAAGCTGTTATGTGGCGAGTATTCTACACGGGAAACTTGAAATAACATATATAAAAAGATCACATGTTTGTTTTGTTGTTTTAACAGAAACTCTAATGCTAAAACATTTAAAACTAAAAATATGTGTGTGGTGGGACTGGGGATGTGGGTAAGGGAAGGGAACTCTATTAACGTGCCCATATCCCTAAAGGTTCTGGGACACCGACCATGGATCCAGCCACTGACATAACCAGCGGGCAGCATAGCCCAGTGGTACAGTGCCCGCCTGATGCGCGGTCGGTCTAGGATCGATCCCTGTCAGCTAACCACTGGGTTTTTTTCTCGACATAACCATATGTCCGAAGCTGATATAACCGTAATTACAATGTGTTGAGTGCGTCGTTAAACAAACCAACAAACCAAACTGACATAACCAGTGGGTGGTTCTGGAACAGGAGGGGGATGTGGGTGGGGTGTGGATGAGGAAGTATCGTCTTTATAGTAGTGACTCTCCAAGTAACTAAGAGCCTCAACTACTAGAGGAGGAAAATAAACAAGAAAAAAACAGGTTTTGCCACACCGTTAATAATAATAATAAAACCAACTAACCCAAGTAAAATGTCATTTTCATTTTAGTTTTCTTTCGAACTATTTAAAAAGTATACAAACTTACCCTGACATATATTGTGTGCACAATTTCCTTTTTAGGCATAACTTATCATTTAGATTTGTGCAACCCTTACCAATGGGAGTTAATTCCCCTTGGTTAAAAATAAACTAAACAAATTTATGAATTGTAGATTTTACGAAATAATAAAATTTAAGATAGTTTATGATTGAACGACGTTGTCCTTTGAATACATATTAATATATCAATAAATATATAACTCTGATATATATATGTATACTGATATTTACTCAAATATTAATATAACAATAAAAAAAATCGCTTTCCAGTTGAGTGAAATATGTAGTAGACTTTTAGAATATCCATGTAATCACGTTTTTCAGGATAGTTGCAAGGTTTTATTTGTACTTGAATCGACTTGCTGTGATACTGATAGCTGCTTGTTATTTCTAGCCACAACTTTTATTTTATTTTATTTGTGTAAGTTAATAACGTGAGCAACATTTTTATGGTAGATTAAAATAAAATAGTGACGACAGTTGCCATTTCTTAACAGTGTTAAACTTAAAGGCGCCTGTCACTGGCAGAGGTTAAATATTGATAATTTAGTCATTGATGATTGACATTTATCGCATTTATCATAACAGTATGGTTTAACGTATTTGAATATACTAGTATTGAATTAGCATTATTATATTACAAGACCTCTTGTTTTTTCTTTAACTAGTGTTAGTGTAGTTCATAAAAATAAACTGAGGAAATTTGAGTTTATTTTTATGAACTACAGTCTACTGTCTGAACCAAAATGTTAACAACTATAAAAAAATTACTCTCCTATGTTTAATTACCGTTACATTTGTCAAAAATTTCGTCCACACACAAGTTGTGAAAAAACATTACAGTGACACAGCTTCCACATATGAGACTGTAGCGATGTCATCAGTATCAACTTTTCCGAGATAGCATAGGGCAAAATACATGCATTTTTCAGCTGTCTGCCATTTTGCTTTATTATGGAATTTTCTTCAAGAGGGGTGAAAACCTCCAAAGTATGTAACATAATTAATATAAAATCAATGATCTTTAGTGGTATACCGGGTATTTAAAAAAAAAAAAAATCATTCCAATGGTTTTTCCTAAATTTCTGTCTGGACAAAATGTGAGTAAAATTTAACGAAAAATAAAGGTGTTGTCTCTATTATCTATAGTGAAAACGGCAAAACTGAATAGATAAATGTACATCAGTGGTAGAAATTAGGACATATTTTCACTGGCCCAGGGGACTAATAGCTAAGGAAAGTTACTAGTCCCCAGGAAAAATCACTAGCCCCCCCCCCCCTTCATTGTTGAAGCAGTTTTGAGAAGACAAAACACATTACTATGTTGTGCTTGTACTTTATCTTTAAAGGAATGTGGTAGCAAAGGGTGGGGTGAACATGCCTCATCTATAATCGGAATATTATGACAATTTTCGGAATTCAGAAACAAAAACAGGAAAGTTCTGATTGTGTTTGCAATAAATATCCTGATTTATCGAGACCAAATGAAACTGCGACACTTTTGACTTTATCTATCTGTCATGGCATATTTTGATGAAATACATCTACAGTTTGTATGTTTAACAGATATTATTGGCAAAATAGTTTGACTGTCAGCAACATGAATCTGGGTCACGACTACCCAGTATTACTCACCTGGGGGACTAGCGCCATTTAAATTGTACTCACCCCTACAGATTTCAACTTGCCTTGGGTGGGGTGGGGGAGCGTTAGGGTCTATCGCTGTACATGTTTCTAAAAGAAGTTGATAACAATTTGTTTTATATTTGAATGACTTCACTTTGCATCTCCTTACAATATTAATAAATTAAAATTGGGTGCATGACACTAAACATTTTGCAGTGCAAAAGTGCTACCCAGTATGTGTATGAAACCAAAACTATGCTGCGAAAAGTGTCTAAGAGAGTCTAAACCTTTTTTAAAATGTGTTAAATGATGCTCAGCATTAAATTATCCCATTTTAATGAGCTGTATTGAAGTTCAAAATTGTCCATTTTGACCTATATTTTCAAGGTCAAATGAGGGTATAATTTTAGTTTAAGAAAAGTACATTGCAGAAACATAATTTTATTTTTTAGATTGTTATGAGCTCAAGATGAGTGGTTTGGTATCTTTTTGGAACCGCTACAAACTTCTCATTGTAATGGTCCCATCGATGGTTGTCATCCATTATGCCTGGGCTATGCTGCAGATTCACCCACCTGTAACTGACAGTGAACATCCAGTGAAACCAGCGAAATTGTTTGGGATAACGCTAACTAAAGCAACTGAAGAATCCAAAGAAAAGAACTAATATTATCTTACTGTTGTCCTCTTTGTACATATTTTTTATTAATGTAAGTGTACTCCTCAACTTTTGTACAAGTATATATGCAATTATTTGTCTCAGACACACACACACACACACACACACACACACACACACACACACATATATATATATATTCGTGTATTCAAACAAACACACACATACATGTATAGTATATTTAAAACTGTTACTTGCATTACAATTTACATTATGTATTATATATATATGTATTAGTGTAACAGATAACTTAATCTCTACTGAGGGGATTAAAACCACAGACTGAGTCTAGTGCAATATCAACAGTGAAATTCCAACCACTACTTCCAATGAGAGTACTTGATCCTAACACTGCTACATACCCCCAACCCCTCAAATGAAGCTACATCACAGAGCTGTTGGCCACAGTGTGTTGAACAAACCCAGGTCCTGACTGGGATTTAATTGTGTTCTTTTCTTGCAGTAAGCACACACCCATTCGCTATGTCCATTCCATTAGTGTTTCCTCTAAAGTGGTATACAAGGGCCCTGCAGCCTCTTGACATTTGTTCATTATTGTCGATTTATTTCCATGCTTATAATACTGGCTGCGAACCCAGTACCTACCAGCCTGATGTCTAACAGCTTAACCACGACACCACCAAGGCTTTGAGCACTCTGTCCTTTAATATACACCCACTGCCTCAATAATGTGTGCTGTTGTCATAATTAATTGGGACCCTATTATAACCACAGGCATTAACCAATTTAAAAATTAATATTCATTTCCATCTAGTATGTTTAATGTCAACATGCCAACATATCCAAGGCAGCAACTGCATATGTTCTGAATGATTAAAACAAGAAGCCTGTGTCAAACTTGTTATTGCATACATGTATTTTACAGTCTTGTATAAATTATATATGTAGTGGGGGGTTGCACATATTTTAGAAGTGGGGGTATAAACATATATGTAGTAGGACAAGAACAGGAAACCTAGACCACACATCCCCAGTTCCTATGGATCTGTAATAAGAAAAGAATTGATATATTCTGTATCTGTCAATGGTTTAACAAGTGTCATCTTGCATTCTTGGTTGTAGCTAGAATTACGGAATTGGTGATTAAAGGGAGGGTCAATTAAGACATTTGGTCTGGTATGCATATTCAACGATAATAACGCACATTATTGTTTAATATCAACAAATATAATCGTATAGTTAATTAATAAAATGCTTAAATGTGATGGCTGTTATATATAATGGGCGCAGCCATTTTGTACCATCCCAGTAAGCTGGTGGTTACGTAATACAAGGGTTTCCCCAGGACAGTTAGGCATAGTGGCCTGACACTGAAATAATAATCGGAGTGTGTTCTTGGTTAATTGGTCTATTTTTTCTGTGGCCTTAACCTGTGGTTCCTGAATGGCAAGTGCATATTTAGATGGTCCCCATACACTAAAAGCATGTGCCTCTTTTATTAAGATCACAAGGTATTGTCTAATAGCTGTGTGGAAGCCCATTTTCCCATCTAAAATCACAAAACTGACCAATTACGTAGTCCACAAAAACTAAAATTATCATTTGGGTATCGTGAGTGGTCATTTTTGCTTGAATGTACTCTACCAGTAGGTCTAATAATAAGCATTTTTATCTTTGGATTTAAAAAAATAAAAAATACTACAACTCCCATTTTGTTCTATTGATGCAAATTGAAATGTATTTAGTTATATAGTTTATTATATGATTAAGTCATTTATGTTCTTTTACAAGTCAGATTGATGGAAGGGAATGGCCTTACAGTCATAAATTAGAGCGTTTGTTTACACTGTGCTTAAGAGGTGTTGGACGGAGCTGACGTCACTCCACCTCAAGCTATACCATTGGATGTCACAAAAACAAAACAAAATGGCTGCCCCCAGTTAGAAGGAATAATCATGTTTTTTTTTATTAACTCTAAAATTACGCATTTTTCATTTGTTAAAGTGTCAGTATATGTTGGTGGTCCGCATATGCATCTTTCTAATACATAAGGTTCTTATTTGAGTTCACCCTCTCTTTAATCTATATTTTTATTTATATACCTATAATTTATTTATTTATACCTATAATAAATAAAAAACATTAAACAGAATCTGTATCCAGTGATGTATATAATTATTTTATGCTGGGTTGAAAAATGTTGTATTGTTTAGTTCATTGAATTCAGTACATTAATAATGTGTTGGTTGTTGTTGTTTTTTTCCAGAAAAATGTTTAGGAAAATCAAGTTTGTGTATGTGCAAACAGCAACATGGGTAGCCCGCAATAAACTTGCAGGATTTATGGGAATATTTACAGCCGTATATTTAGGCACAATTCCATTTCATAAGCCGAAGATGGAATTATCGGCTGAGAGAGCTGAGCTTATCAAAGCAGCCAGACAGTCATTAAAAGACACATAACAGTAGGTACAACATAGCTATTGTTTGTTTATTACTAATATTTTACATTTCAGTGCTTGATCTTAAGTTATGTGTGTAATATTTTGATCTATCATTTGTATATCATTGATGTGACAGTCTTAAAAGAGCTTAGTTATTAAAAAAAAGAGTAAACAAATGTATTAATATTTTTATATACCAAACCTTCATGAATATATATAAACAAACATTAGGAACATTAAACAGTTTAAAATCACTCCAGTGTAACAAATACATCCAGTGGTAAAAAGACCACCAGACTGATGCATGTTGGTGGGCCTTTCTCACTCTAGCTATTGCTCCATAACTGGTATAGCAAATTTCATGGTGTGTACTGTCCTGTCTGTGGGCTGGTGCATATGAAAGATCTATTGCTGTTAATTTAAATGGAGTGGCTGCAATGGGTTTCGTCTGTCATTATTTGTGTGGTCTTTAATTAATCATATCTTTTGACACTGTAATTATAAATAAAAATGTGATGAGAGAGTGTTATTAAATAATGTCACAATTCGGGGCATAAATATTTTATGTGGAGAACTTTTTCATTGTAAATAGTACAGGTAGTAAAAGTAAAAACTAAAACAAAACCCAAGTTTAAACTTGAGAAAGTTGGCAGTAGCAGATTAATACCGTTGACGGTTTTGTTTGATACAAATTTACACTTTGTTAATTGTATAACATGTATTATTGTTTGAATATATGTTTCTTGTTTTACAGTTATTAACAAAAAATGTCACACCTTTTATCCAAAAATATTGGTGGACCAGCAACTCTTCACATTCACCACCTGGATGATGCCAAAACAAGAGCCTGTCTGACCCAGTTCCGGGACCTCATCGGCTCTTGTCGAGGTCCCAATGGGAAGATCAAAATGATCCAGAATAAAGTGGGTGGTCACCTGACTCTCACCTCAACATCATCCAGGCTTCTGGCAGCAATGTCCTTCTCTCATCCAGTTCTTCGAATGGTTGTTGGTAGCACTCAGAATCACTTGGCTAATTATAAAGATGGTGGATTGTTACTTTGTCATTTTTGTCTTCTTTTGCTAGAGAGTTCTCTTGATAAGACTTGGAATAGGCGTCATGTTGTTGCAGTTTACGAAAAATGCTTGTCAAAGATGGAAGAGTATTTGAGTTCTTCAGACTGTGTTTGTCGGTTTGAAGTCAGTATTTCAAGCATAGATGAGATGATGTCATTCTTGCATTGCATACTGAGTTCAAAACCACTGTGTTGTTTAGGTGATGCTGGACTTGATCATTTGTCCAAGGCGATACTTAGGTCATTCTTACACTCCATACCGGAGAATACACAAAGAACATATTTTTCTGATAGAATATATATTCAGTGCATATCAAACAATGCTTTACTTGATTCCAGATTCGAAAAAGGAATCTTGATGATTTGTCCAGAGTTATCTTCTATTTTTGAACAGAATATTGAAGTGAAAAAATCGGTTGATTTTGTTGGGATTGAAAAAATTAAAGTAGTTTTGGTGAATGTCTCAATGTCTGGTGATGCGGAGGAGTTGATGGATGTTCACTATGAAGCTGACAGAGATGTGGATGTAAATGAAAGCATGCTGTCTGCAATCCTGAACACCTGCGAGGGGTTGGTGCAAAGTGGCATCGGAATGGTGCTGTCACAGAAGGTTATTCATCCGAGAGTTAAAGCATATCTTCGATCCTGTGGTGTTTTCTTTCTAGATAGAATCGGAGCACTTCTGATGCCATACCTGAGTGATCTCACAGGTTTGATTCCAAAATGTTTTAAAATTAGGTGTGTAGTGATTAATGTCAGTGTGTAAATGCTTGTTTACTGCCTGTTGTTAGGGATGTCCAAACATGAACACATATTTACAGCAATAATATTCATTCCTTTTGCTCTTTTTATTTCCATCTCTTTCTGTTTTTACTTTACATCTTCAAGTGGGTTTTTTCTCCCACCTCATATTCTTAATAACAGCAAAGCTAGCTTGTATCCTGTGCCCGTTTTATCACACATCTTCAGCAACAGTTCAACAAATATTTGAACAAATACATTTATGGATCCATGCATATCATGTTTATGGAAACATTGAGCATTTTCCTAACACTATTTTGATAAATTTGAACAAATTAATTCAAAGCAAATATGAAAATTAGGTTACCCATTGGAATTTGTTGTTTCTTCTTTTTTTTCTGTAGTTCTACAGTCTGCATACATTGTCACCATTTTTGTGCCTATGTTAAAACATTGTATTTTATTATTGGACATATCAGCTATTATTATTTTTTTTTAACATTCCCTGTTAATTGTTTTATGATAATTATGTTGCAGGTGCCACTCCACTGAGCTCTGTTGTTATTCCTGACTTTGGGTCAAGTTCATTTGGCTGGCTGGATGATGCAGTTCATTGTGTCCTTGGTGGTAAGAGTTATCTCCACCTCACAAATACAGACAGCCCTGTGGTGTCATTGGTTCTGTGCAGTCCACTGGAGGAAGTGTGCAGTGAGCTTCAGGTTAGTTAGTCAGCCAAATTAATATAACTTTCTCACAACCAAACACAATAATCTGGAAATATACTGGAGTTGGGCAGTGATTAGTTACGGTATTGTAACGGACACGTTCACCTATGTCTCAGTTACCACAATACCAAGACCGTGTCGATGTCAGCGCTACGTTAGTGTATCTAGACAGTGATAGCAATAAAGAGGTTTTATTCATGTATTCATGAGTTGACTGCAGATACTTGTTAATGATGTTTCAGTTGTTTGGGGTTTTTTAATAAATAATTTCCAACAAGAACACTGAATTTCATGTGTAATGCTGAAAGATTTATCTCTAACTATGGTATACAGTTATCAGATTTTTAGAGTTTATTTTAGCTTTCATTTTTATATGTCTATAATTGAGCCTGTTTTCCAGTGTCTGTGTTCATCTGCCCTGCTATCTCTGAAGAGACTTGTACACAGTGGTACAGTGTTGTGTGGTGGGGGATGTTGGCAGACACACCTTGCAGCCGTTCTACGATCACAGGTGTGTAGTAGGCTATAGTGTTATAGGGTTTGGTGTTATGAATGCCAAAATAAATATTTCATGCAACATTGTATTTGAAATGTTTGCGGGGTTTTTTGTTTTTATTTAATGACACACTCAACATATTTTGTTTATGGTTATGTGGCATCGGACATACGGTTATGGACCACTCAAATATTGGGAGAGGAAACCTGCAGTTGCCACTTCATGGGCTATTCTTTTCAGTGAGCAGCAAGGGTCATTTTATGTGCACCACCCCACAGGCAGGATAGAACATACACCAGTTGTTCAGCATTGGCTGGAATGAGAAATGGCCCACTTGGCCCACCGACTGAGCTATGTCCCACCAGCAGTGTGGTTGAATCATTAGCATGGACTATTATATATTGATGGAAAGAAATAAGGGAACACATCCATTTGTAGACCAAATTTGTAGTGTAGTAATGTCTGTATTTCATACCAAGTTGTAATGTGGGATTGAATGTGTGTAGTGTTTAATGTGCTGTCTATACGTTTCCAGTCAACTTCTGACAATATGAATTGATTTTTGATGCAGTCAGTATTTCTTGTTGCTATCTGTGTGATCCTTTATTTCATTCCATCAGTATATGTATCAACAGGCCTCACGTGATGTTAAAATAATAGAGCCACTTCTCTCTCATACTTTAGAGAGGGCGAAGTTTTTAACAACAGGGAGACTTGAATTTTTAATAATATAAAAAAGTTATCTTAATACAGGTGCAACTTTTATAATTAGTATTTTATTTTAATTATTTATTTTTGTGCTTACCTTCTGTATTGCTAATTGATGGATATGTGTTCTATAGGTGGTTGTTTTTTTAATCACCTTTACACATGTTGCCTTCTTTAGAAATGATGAATTGTAATTGAAAAGCACTAATTTAACCATTTAGAATTCATTCTCTTGCAAGTTTGTCTTCTCATTTCATTTAGTATCTACTCCATGTAGAGTATTCTCCTAGTAGATTAATCTACTACAGTCAAGCTTAGATTACCCAAAGGCAATTAAATGCGGTCCACCGTCAGTTTCTTAATTAATACACTCTGGCGTTGTAAGACTGAATGAGTACTAGTATTCGTGAAGGTGTGAACATTGCTTATCTGCTGCACCTTGTTACTGTTGTTTACGATAAAACTTTTTTTTAAAGAATTTACAGTGGCTGCTTAAGTGGCCATTGGGTGTGTAGGACAGGTCTTGCTATTTTGTAATTTTGACATCTATTGTGTATGTTAAATTTATTCATTATGACAAAGTACCGTATACGTAAAACTAGTTAATTATTCCAACTATTAGTGATGGGCATTGTCTGAGTTAGATCGTCTGTCTATGAGCCTGTCACCTGATTTTGTGGCGCCAGTGTCTCTTCAAACTCTCACACTTAATTATTATCTATGAATAGGTGTTCTTCACCATTCATCCATGATTCTGTACATTGCAAATGATGGCTATTTTTAAAAAGGTGACACAGATTTCGTATTGCAGTGACTAGCACGGCAAAGTCAGGCTGGTTAGACAGAGTTCGACAAATCCGCTAGCCCGATGCCCGTGGCTAGTGGTTTTTAAGTTCGGGCTAGTGAGAAACGCAAAACCACTAGCCCGCAGGGCTAGTGGTTTCTACCCATCATCACTTGATCATGTGTGTGTGTTTTTTTTCTTTCTTTTTTTCTTTTTTTTTCTCTCGGCTGAAATTTCAATTAATAAATTCGATTGTGACGTTTGTCATCGAATAATATCAACATTGAAATCGGTATATAATAATAATAATCTACTTGAACTAGGTCTGCAAACTGCAGTAACATGCTACCTCTACATCGCCAGTTACAGCATGCATTGTTTACTTTTCCCTTTCAAAGTTTCTGGCACAGGAAATAAGTCTAATGACATGCGTGTTTTGATTGGTTGGACACGTCACGTGGTAGTTAACTCGCACATATGTTTTAGGCTAAAACTTGGAAATCACCAATCACGACGACAGGTTAATCTCAATCAAGTAAACCCCAGTCATGCTTTGAATTTCAGTGTTTGTTTGATTTCCCTATTGTTTTCTTTCGTAACATTTCGCTGACATGTGGTCATTGGTAATCAGAAAAACAATGTACTTTAATGATAACCGGACTCGGCTTGGCCTATTACGTGTTCTCGGACTGTGTAGCCATCTGGATAATGCGTCACAGCAGCCGATGCAAGATGGTACCTTTTTTGTTCATCAATTAACAATGGATTAGATGTCACCGTTATATTCTTTTGATTTATTTTGATATCGGCATGACCCGGGATGATGCCCTGTATTTGAGCAATTGGCATCACCGTTCCTGGCGACAGAAATAGCAGGGCCCTAAATGTATAACAGTAACCCACTACCGAATACACTGAACCATCTATTACCGTGTGTCACACTGTTGTACCCTCATTTAAATTTGCCAATACTTATTTTGATCGTGGGTTTAGATATCCACCATGAGTTTGCTAAAAAAAAACACAACAAAAAAACAACAACACTGATTTAAGTATTTGTTTTATTTTACTGTTATACTCGTAAATATGTAATGTTACAAACATTATATAAAAATCCAGTTACAATTGATCAGGAATTTGGGCTAGTGCTTTATTTTGGTGGGCTAGTGGTTTTCACAAACCCACTAGACCTGTGGCTAGTGACTTTTAAAAATATTTGTCATACTCTGGTTAGAGCGAAGTTTGGGCTCACTTAACCCGGTCGCGTGAGCTAATATAATTACATTTTATACTTCAGTACAGGAAATTATAGTTTTTTTAAATGAATAATAAGAACCCATGGATTTATATTTCAGTGTTATGTTCTTTCAGTGAATATCATTTCTTGTTAACACTTGTATTTTTGTGGTCTGCAAATTCAAAAACATCAAGTACTCTAAGCTTGTCCATCTGAGAATTAAGCAGTCAGTGCATATATGTGTAATGGGAGTATATGGGGCTATTGCATGTAAATCATCTATATGAATCTCTGGTGGGCAAATGTCAAAGACTAAGAAAATGTAAACATCTTCATTTGATTCCATTTATAACATCTTTGAGAAGAGCAACAGTGATTTTGTACCAATGTTTTACTTCAGTTTACTATTTGTAATTCCATCAAGTTTAATCTTTCTCTTCCTTTTTTGCTTCTATAGATGGATGACATATCAAACATAATGAACTTGCCGACTCTGCTGCTCACAGATATTGTAGAAAACTTTGCCAGATGCTTGGAAAAATCTGCCACCTCTCTCAACCATGACCAAGAAATGCACATGGTGGACAAAAGTCACGGTCATCTGTGGAAGACAACTTCTGGAACATCTGATCAAAATTCACCAACAAAGAAAACTGTTATGAAGTGTTCTTGTAGTCTGTTGTCAACACACCAGTCTGATGACCTCAGACTCTTGGGTGATAAAGTATTTGAAAAGTCTGATTGTGACTCCACCTGTACATCAAATCTAAACATAGGCAAAAATCCACATATAGTTGATAGTTTGGCTGTGGTTTTGAATGCTGTGCAGACAGCTGTTTATACTGCTAACAGTATTTTGATGACCCATCAGTACATCCAGGATGAAGGTTAATGACTGCTAATCATCCGGGTCCAGTTGTTCACACGTCTCTTAGATTAGCCAGTGATTAAGGAACATGTTCAAAATAAAGCATTAAATTAATACAAGTAGCAGTTCGAGAGATGTGCTGAAACCAGGCTACAAATTTGTGAAGCTATCTTAGCCTAACAATATCGTAAAATCATTGTTAGCTTTGACATCGCAACGATGTATGCTATAGCCTACAATGGTTTTATGATATTGTAATGCTAAAATAGCTTTAAAAATCTGTGCCCTGATTTAGAACAACCTATTGTATCTGTAATAAATCCTAACTGGTTGGAGTTTTGGTGATTTAAAAAAAAAAAAATTATATATATATATACAGTCAAACCTGTCCTAGCGGCCACCTGTATTCAGCGGTCACCTGCCTTAAGCGGCCACTGTTTCCCCTCCCAAACGATTTATAACGTAAATGCACCTGTAATAAGCGGTCATCTGTCTAACGCGGCCAGCGGCCA